>OVAN01014174.1:0-12243 GCA_900406275.1 Anastatica hierochuntica | reverse complement strand
ATTAAGTTTAAATGTGTATTCCAAAAGCTTAGGTCCATCTAGTCTAAGTTTCCTCCTTGTGGTTCGACCCCCAAGGACTACGATGACATATCCGTGCACTTGTGGATTGTGTTATTGATAGGAAACGGGCTTTTAAAAATTTTAAAACTTGCCCACCAACAGTTTCGTATCGCTCTGAAGGTTGAATCGTGTGGCCTTGTGAGAGTTGTCCGAAAGCCATTTATGCTAACTTTAGCATCCGGATGCTTTAGTTTCTCGCGGACGAATAGACTATTGTGAAAGATCGTCTAGACCCTAATTGGCTTGCGGTCTAGACGACAGTAAGTCTAGACGACGGCAAGTCTAAAAGACGGCAAGTCTAGAAGACGGCAAGTCTAGACGACGATGAATCTAGATGACGATAAGTCTAGATGACGTTAAGTCTAGACGACAGTTAGTTTAGATGATGGTAAGGTTAGACGACGCTATGTCTAGACAACGGTAAGTTTAGTCGATGCTAAGTCTAGACGACGACAAGTCCAGACGTTGGTTGTGTTTCTTAGTAAGTCCGATTAGAGATGCGATCTTGGACGTTGATTTCGAGATGGCTGTTTTTGACACCAACATAGTTCAACCATGGTTCTTGCTAAAAGGATGTTGGTCGAGCTTCCGCGAACGATCTAAATCCGTCTAACGACGCAATTGGTCATGGTTAAGGACACCACCAAGGCGTCATAATGGGAAGGTTGACCCCTACCATCTTTGTAGGGAGTGAACCTTATCTGAGTCATGGGTGTTGCTTCGCTTCTGGGGTTTCTCAAGATGCAAAGAATTCCTTGAGATGAAAGGTTCCTTGTCTTTTTTTGATCCTCAATGCCTTTGAATCCACCGATATATGGTTGATCACCTTGGTGTGCCTAGGCGACTATGGGGCTGATTCTTTTGGGGGTTCGAGGTGTTGAGACTGGCGTTGTTGGGCTACTTCAGCGCCTCTCCTGGCAAGGAATTCGTTAAGAAGGCCCTTGTTTAGAAGATCCCTTACATCGTACCTTAGCAGAGCAAAATTCTTTATAGGGTGACTGTAGTCTCGATGGAAGTCACACAACTTGGGACTGCTATTCTTGGCATAGGCGGACGAGCGTGGCATTGGTGGCCATATTACACTGCTAGTGAAACGCCTTGGCTCTCTGACGATGTATGTCGGTGCCATGATTAGAATATCCTTGATTTGTTTGGGCAATGTTACGAATTCGCCTTCGTTGGATATGACCATGGTTTTTGCCCAAGGGCTAGTGGAACCACTGGTGTTTACTCCTGCTCCTGGTTGATCTTGGGGTCGACTCGCTTGTTTGTTGAGGACTTTTTCTTGCTTATGAACTTCCTGGCTAGCCTTCAGGGTTTTCTGGGTTCGATGAGCAGGATCTTTTTCCCACTTGATATGCACCCACGCCTTGGAGAGGACATCTTCCATGGTGTAACTAGAATACTTAGTGAGCTCACTGTAGAGATCACCATCAACCAATAATCCTTGCCTAAAGGTAGAAATAGTGGTGGAGATTACGCAGTTGGGAACTGACACCTTCTCCTTGTTGAAGTGATGGACATACTCCTTGAGGCTTTCGTCCACATGATGCTTGATCTGGTAGAGGTTGTCAGAATTACGCTTTAGAGTGCGACTACTGGCAAATTGCTCGACAAAATAGTATGTTAGCATTGTAAGCGAACCGATGGAGCCATTGGCTAGAGTTCGAATACTACAATAACGTTGACCCTATCAAGCTCGCTCTTAATCTTTTGCACATGCACACTTCTATGTGTTCGTGGCTGATGGAGGTAGTGAGCATGCGTTGGCGATATTGAGATATGTGCCTATCGGGGTTTGAGTTCCATCGTAAAGCGGTACGGATGGCCAAGTTTACCTTCTAGAGATTTTACTAAGGGTGATGGCTTTAACAAAAATGTGTTTGCGTAAGATTTGGAAGTGCTCTGTATGATCGGTGAAGTCACCCTTGGCAGATGATTGATCATGTTCTTCATGGCTTTCAGCCTTCCCGTTAGTAAGGCTTTTAGACCAGTGATCTCATTAGTGTTTCCTTTATGAGGTTTGTTAGGGCCGTTACAATGGTAAGAGTCAGGGGTTCGGGTGAGCCCTAAATTTGGAGTCTAATTTGCTCGTGCGTCCTTAGCACCTTTGTCTGCATTTTGTCCAACGGCTGTGTTGATGGGAGTCTCTTCTTGAACTTGACACGTCTTTATCTTTTGTCGTCAACATTCAACGTCTAAGCATCTCTCTCCACCGCCAAGACTTTGAGAGTCATGTTCTCGTCTTCCTTCTCCTTAAACCAAGCTTCATTCTCTCGTAGTTTCGCTGCAATCGCCTCGTATTTTCCTCCTCTTGTGCTTCACCTGTGGATGTTTTGGGTCGACTATCAACATGTGTGATATGATGTTGGGATCGGTCCCTGGCATGTCTGCATGTGACCAGGAAAAGAAATCTTGGTTGGATTGAAGGAAACGTTCGAGCCTTTCCTTTAGATCTATGGGGAGATATGAACTAATCCTCAATTTCTTGCTAGGGTCTCCTTCCACCAAAGAAATTTTGTCTAACTTTTCAACCTTAGGCTCCTCATTGAAATCGTTCTTGGGGGAAGTCAGGGGTTGAGGTGTTGACTTGTTTTTCAGGGTGACCTCGTAGCATGATTGAGCGTCTTGTTTTTCGCCTTTGATTTACCAATTCCCCAGGGCGTAGGAATTTCATGACTTGATGCAATGTGCTAGGGACGCCTCCCATATAGTGGATCCATGGTCTTCATATGATGGCGTTGTACGCCGAAGGATAGTCCACGATGGCGAATCTGGTTTGCCTATAGACTTTTGAACCCCATACACCTAGGACAACTTCACCAATGGTTTGGTTCGTCTCTCCTCTGAACCCAATTAGGGCGCTCGATCTTTGTATGAGGCTTGATTCTGGGGTCCCTGGTTCCGCCATGGTTCTTGCGAAAAGGATGTTGGTCGATCTTCCACTATCGATCTAAATCTATCTAACAACACAATTGGTCATGGTTAAGGACACCACCAAGGTGTCATAATGGGAAGGCCAACCTGATGCAATACAGGCTGATCAAGAAGCATAATTGGAGCTAAGTGATGGTGAAGATGAAGAGAGCTTGGAAAATGTGTTGGATTTGGCAAATTTCGAACTGGAAGAAACCCGAGATCCATTTGTCTTCACTAATGGGCATGTCACCATATCTCAGACAGGAAGGCTTCAGAACCAAATTGCAACATTGGTTTATTCCGAACCAATCTCAATTTCAGATCAAGAAGCAAACTAGGTTATCCAGAGTTTTATGAAATTTTAAGTTTTCTGTTTTCTTTCTAAGAAAGTGAATCCCTGTTCATCTTTGAACAAAACGTTATTTCTAAAGAGTTAATTCTCTAAGAGCCTTCTCATTCTAGATCATCAAAGAGTTAATTCTCTAGATCTAGAATAAAATCTATCCAAACATTATCTCCATCGAAAAATCCATCCTTGTTTTCGCAGAAACCATCCTGAAATTCATATCTGAAAGCTCTATTCTCTTGTTCAGAAGATCGTAGATTGCATCAAGTGGTATCAGAGCAAATCTGAACATAGAAAAATCGGGTATTCTCATCCTTTTCTGCGAAAATTCTCTTCAATTTTAGGGGTTTTTGTTTTTTCTTTTCTTTTCTTCTATCTTAATTCTGCAAGGCTTTAGATACAAGAACAGCTTATAAAAAAATCGACAAAAAAAAAGGGAAAAGTTGAAAAAAATCTGAAAAAGCTGAAGAGAAATCCAGCTTCTTGTGGTAAAGGGGTTGCAGCTGTAACTTCTGCTACAAGTTTCAAGCTTTTGCTATTGTAATCTTTTCTCTCTATCTTTCTGTAATTGGGGATTTTGGGAATTGATTCTAAGGTTTGATTTGATTTTGTTCTTTGCTGAGATTTTGATTCACAGACTTTTCATAAAAGAAAAAAACACAAAATCGAGTGATACAAAGAGAGTTTGAGAGGCTTCGGCTAAATTTTACTAATCTAACAAGTTTGTTCGTGTTTGATTAGTTCTTTTGCAGGTGGCTGGTCCGAAATTTTTCTGCAAAAAAACAGAAAAACTTTCGGCAATTATCAACAACAAATCGAAGTGCTTTGCTGGAAATTTGACTAAGTTAACACTTGTTTGAGTTTTGGTAATTCTCTTTTGCAGAAAACATGTCAGGAACTGACAAGGATTCGCAAAGCTCGCGAGATCCACCACCTTTACAACTCAATAAGTTGGAGATCGAGGCGATTGTTGCTGAAGTTGTTAAAACTATGCACAAAACTGACATTCAGAATTCTTCTAACAATGAACGTGATGTACAGGAATTGCAGGCTGTTCGGAAGGCAAAGGAGAAACGTGAAGGCAAGAAGATAATGGGCGACGCTGCTTATGCTGCTATGTCTTCAGATAAAGACGAAGATTTTCTTCACGATTTGGCTGAGTACGCCACGCATAAGAGGCCAGCTAATAGGCGAGCTCAGGTTCGAGATGAGGATATCATGCTCGGCCATTACACTCCTCGGAGAGGTCAAAGACAAACTCATACTCCTGCAGCTGATGACAACTTTGGAAATATCAAACTTCGAATTCCATCTTTTGAAGGAAAGAATGATCCTGATGCATATTTGGTATGGGAAAAGAAGATGGAGTTAGTCTTTGATGTGCATAATTACTCAGAGCAAAAGAAGGTAAGACTTGCAGCTACAGAATTCGGTGGATATTGCTCTTCACTGGTGGGATCAGATTATTACTACTCGACGCAGAACAGGTGAGGCTCAGGTTGCTTCATGGTTTAAACTAAAAATACTCATGAGATGTCGTTTTGTGCCAACTCACTACAACAAAGAAGTCCATAAGAAACTGCGCAGACTTACTCAAGGATTGAAAACAATTGATGACTATTATCAAGAGATGGAAACACTCATGATAAAAGTTTGAATTGATGAAGATGAGAATGCTACAATGGCACGTTTTCAAGCTGGTTTGAATTGTGACATTCAAGATAATCTGGAGATGTATGACTACAATGACATCTATGAGTTGCTGCATAAGGAAAATCTTGTTGAAAAGAGGCTAAAAAGGAAGGAAACCTCACAAAATTTTCCAAAAAAATTTCAGTCTCCTAGACCCGAAGTTGTTGGCGGCAAACTGAAGGAGGAACCAAAGAGTTTTTCACGCGAAGACAAGAGCAAACCCACTCCTGCTCGATCTCGTGATGTTAAGTGCTTCAGGTGCCAAGGATTCAGACATTATTCGAGTGAATGCACCAACAAGAAGGTTATGCTAGTGCTGGACAGCGGAAAACTTGTGTCTGAAGATGAGGAATCTTCGAATTCTGAAGAGGAGACTGTCGACTACCCTGTCTTTGGGAAGCTTCTGGTTACACGGAGATCATTGGCTATACAATCTACCCCATATGATACTGATCAAAGGGAGAATTTATTTCATACTCGTTGTTTAGTTTCTGATAAAATGTGCAGCTTGATTATTGATAGTGGGAGTTGTACTAATGTTGCGAGTGATTTTTGGTAGGAAAAACGGGGCTGGAAAGGAGGTCACATCCCACGCCATATAAGCTGCAATGGCTGAATGAGAATGGCGAGCTTAAGGTGACTGAACAAGTGACGGTTCCCTTAAGTATTTGACGATATACTGACGAAGTGATCTGCGACGTTTTGCCAATCGATTCAAGTCATCTTCTGCTAGGAAGACCATGGCAATTCGATAAGAAAGTTGTTCATGATGGATTTAAGAATCGTTATTCTTTTCAACATAAAGATAAGAAGATCGTGCTGGCTCCTTTGTCACCTCAGGAGGTTTATGCTTATCAACTGCATCTAAAACGTCAAAAATTTGAAGCTGGGCGTAACACAATAGCCACGTTATCCACAGGTAAGAAAGAGGTACTTCAACTATCTAAGGTAAGTGACATTTCTAAAGTTATGCATCTTTCGCAACCTATGTTATTGGTTATTTCTAAGGAACTAACGATTTCTATTGAGCTTTCACTGGAGCTTCCGAGTGATCTTAAGAAGATATTGCAGAAATTTGCAGATGTTTTTCCTGAAGAAATGCCCCTAGGTCTGCCACCAATTCGCGCAATAGAGCATCAAATAGACTTTGTTCCAGGAGAGTCCATACCCAATAAACATGCATACAAAGCGAATCCGGCAGAGACTAAGGAGATGCAGCGACAGATTGATGCATTGATGGCGAAACAACACATTCAGGAAAGTTTAAGTCATGTGCAATACCTATTCTACTCGTGCCAAAGAAGGATGGAAGCTGGCGCATGTGCGTCGATTGCAGAGCCATCAACAATATCACTGTAAAGTGTCGACATCCTATTCCTCGTTTAGATGATATGTTAGATGAACTGCATGGATCCTGTGTGTTTTCTAATATTGATTTGTGTAGTGGTTATTGTCAGATTAGAATGAAAGAGGGTGATGAATGGAAAACTGCATTTAAGACTAAGTATGGATTATATGAATGGCTTGTTATGCCTTTTGGACTTACAAATGCACCTAGTACATTTATGAGACTAATGAATCACATTTTGAGAGCTTTATAGGTCATCTTGTTGTTGTTTATTTTGATGACATCTTGATTTATAGTAAGAACATGGTTGACCATATCACTCATCTGAAATCGGTTTTTGAAGTACTTAGGAAGGAAACTTTGTTTGCTAATCTAAAGAAATGTACTTTTGGAACGGATCACCTTGTCTTTTTAGGATTTGTTGTGACAGCACAGGGTATCAAGGTGGATGAGGAGAAAATTGTGGCCATCAAAGACTGGCCAAGCCCGTCTAATGTGGCGGAGGTTAGGAGTTTTCATGGACTGGCCAGTTTCTACCGTTGGTTCATCAAAGACTTCAGTACCTTAGCAGCACCACTTACAGAAGTCATCAAGAAAAATGTTGGTTTCAAGTGGGAAACAGAACAAGAAGTTGCTTTCCAACAACTGAAAGGAAAGTTAATCAATGCTCCATTACTTGTTCTTCCTGACTTTTCTAAAACGTTTGAAATTGAATGTTATGCTTCTGGTGTAGGAATTGGAGCTGTACTGATGCAAGAGAGAAAGCCCATTGCTTATTTCAGCAAAAAACTCAGTGGAGCAAGGCTAACTTATCCAACGTATGACAAGGAGTTGTACGCACTGATTCGAGCTCTTAAAACTTGGCAGCATTACCTTTGGCCTAAAGAATTTGTGATCCACACTGATCATGAGTCTCTTAAGCACTTAAAGGGACAACACAAATTGAATAAGAGACACGCCAAATGGGTGGAACTCATTGAGACATTTCCTTACGTGATTCACTACAAGCAAGGTAAGGAAAATGTAGTTGTTGATGCACTATCTCGCAGGTACGTGTTACTTTCTGCGTTAGAAACTAAATTTCTGGGCTTTGAGTTCGTTAAAACATACTACGTTGATGATCCTGACTTTCATGAACATTTCGAACAAGTGATAGTCATTCCCGTAGTGCATTTTATCAATCTGACGGATTTTTGTTCTATGAAAACCGTTTGTGTTTACCACGTTGCTCTTTGAGAGATTTATTGGTCAGGGAATTGCATGAAGGAGGTTTAATGGGACATCGTGGAGTGGATAAGACTTATCACGTGCTAAAAGAGCACTTCTACTGGTCGCATATGCGGAAGGACGTGGAGAAGTTCTGCAAAAGGTGCATCGTCTGTGCCCAAGCTAAGTCCACTAACAGCTCACAAGGTTTGTATACTCCTTTACCTGTTCCTACGAGCCCATGGGTTGACATTTCTATGGATTTTGTGCTTGGATTGCCTCAAACTAGAAAGGGTAGCGATTCAATCTTCGTTTTTGTAGATAGATTCTCTAAGATGACTCACTTTATTGTTTGCCATAAGACAGATAATGATGTGAATGTAGCTGATTTGTTCTTCACAAATGTTGTACGTTTGCATGGAATGCCTAGAATTATTGTTTCTGATAGGGATGCTAAGTTTCTTAGTTACTTCTAGAAGACTATATGGTCTAGATTAGGGACGAAATTGCTGTTTTCTACTACTTGTCATCCTCAAAATGATGGTCAGACTGAAGTAGTTAATAGATCTTTGTCTGCTTTACTGCGTTCTATTGTTGGGAAAAATATCAAATCTTGGGAAGATTTCTTGTCACATGTTGAGTTTGCTTATAATAATTCGGTATATAGGACCATCAACTTGTCGCCATTTCAGATAGTATATAGGTTTAGTCCATTGACTCCATTGGATTTAGTACCTTTACCTCTGAAAGAACAAGCTAATCTTGATGGAAAAGCCAAGGTCGAGTACATTTTTTCTTTGCATGAACAGGTTAAGAAGAACATTGAATCAAGCATTGAGGCTTACGCAAGACATGCCAATAAGAAACGCAGAGAGCTGATTTTAGAGTCTAGATACATGGTTCTAATTCGTCTAAGGAAGGAAAGATTCCCAGAAGAGCGAAAGTCCAAGCTGGATAAACGGACTGATGGTCCATTCAAAGTGTTGGAACGCATCAACAACAATTCCTATAAGATTGATCTTCAAGGTAAGTACACCGTGAGTTCAACCTTTAATGTTGCTGACTTGATTCCTTACCCTGTAGGAGCTGCAGATTTGAGGGCAAATCCTTTTAAAGGGGGAGGGGATGATGCAATACAAGTTGATCAAGAAGCTAATGGGTCTGTCACCAGATCGGGCGAATTCCGAGCCGGACGAAACCCAAGATCCATTTGTTCTCACTAATGGGTCTGTCAACCGATCTCAGACAAAAACGCTTTAGAACCAAATTGCAACATTGGTTTATTGCGAATCAATCTCAATTTCAGATCAAGAAGCAAACCAGGATTTAACCAAGACTTTCAATCATTCGGTTTTCAGACTTGATTAAATCAAAATAACTGTTGGGTTTTTAGTTGGTTTTAGACTTAGTTTATTTTCTTATTTTAGGGCCTGATTTTAAGCCCAATTTTATTAAATGGGTCGAAATTTCCTAACTCCTTAAGAAGAAGGATTTCGAAAACCCTTAGGCTTTTAGGCTATTTAAGCTTTGTTTTTACAGACTTTTAGGTTATCCAAAGTTTTATGCAATTTTAAGCTTTCTCTTTTCTTTCTAAGAAAGTGAATCCCTGTTCATCTTTGAACAAAATCTTATTGCTAAAGAGTTAATTCTCTAAGAGCCTTCTCATTCCAGATCATCAAAGAGTTAATTCTGTAGATCTAGAATAAACTCTATCCAAACATCATCTCCATCGAAAAATCCATCCTTGTTTTCGCAGAAACCATCCTGAAATTCAGATCTGAAACCTTTATTCTCTTGTTCAGAAGATCCTGGATTGCATCACAACCCATGCCACCTTTGTAGGGAGTGAACCTTATTTGAGTCACGGGTGGTGCTTCGCTTCTGGGCTTTCTTAAAGATGCAAAGAATTCCTTGTGACAGAAGGTTCATTGTCTTTTTTGATCCTCAATGCCTTTGAATCCCCCGATATATGGTTGATAACCTTGGTGTGGCTAGGCAACTATGCGGCTTGTTGGGGGTAATTTTATTCTCTTAGAGTCCTGCCATAGCCTAGACTAAGGATATATAAACAAACTTCCTAGTTGTAGGTGCTAACCAAGACCATAGCCAAGAACACCATCGCCTAGTCGAGGCAATAGCTGAGGTAGCGCGGATATCCCCTAAGTCAGTCTAAGATCTTAAGAGATAAGGATAAATGCCTTATTGAATCTAGGGAAATATTCCTTTTGTATGACAAGCTCGAATATAGGAGTTATCCATAAAATAAATGGAAAATCCCTAATTCAAAAGCTATAAATACAACAGGAAGAACCCTTATTCAAGGATCCAAGACTTTACACCCTAAAACATATACACTTGTAATCGACCTCTTATTCATCAATAAATAAGAGTCTTCTGCATATCTCTTTTTCTCTCTTTCGTTCATCTCTCTTCCAAAACCCTAAAAAACCATCAACATACCTTGTTGTTGTTCTTCTCCATCGAAGAACGTCCAAAACACACCCCCAAATAGTTTGTAACTAGAAGGAGGGGGAGATTTCAACAAGAACAAAACATCAAAAATGAGCGAATTTGGCAGTTCATTCGAACTACAAAGCAGCAAAAACCTCGAATCCATATCCGAGGAAGTAGTTGTGAATCAAACCGCAGAGAAAGTATCCGAGAAAGCCAACGACGCGGCGATCGCGCTAGAGCTTCAAGAGCACAAGCAGATCGTAGCAAAGTTGCAGGATTATGAGCTGACCGCGGCGAAGCTAAGAGAAAACGAAGCTCGTCTAAAGGAGTTAGAAGAGAAGAACGCAGTTCTAACACACTCGAAGACAACGGCGAAGACGACAAAAGACGTGCTCGGTTCAAAAGGAAAGTCCCGTCAATGCAGACCCTAGGCGAGATGCCACCGAAGGTCGTTAAGGAGGCTCGGACGCATCAGACTCCAAGCTCAGTCCTCACTCGGACCCCTGGCTCCTACCATAAAAATGGTCCTAGCAAACCCTACGAGGGAAATGCTAAAGAGGCCCTTGATTTGGAAGCCATGCTAACGGGGAGGCTAGAAGCCATGGAGAACATGATAAAGCGTCTACAGGGAGTAGCTCGACCGATTATCAGGAGCACTCCTAACTCCTACGCAGATACGCCCTTCGGTGACGATATTCCTTACGACAAAGTCCCCAAGAGGTTCTCGTGGCCAACCATGACTCTATACGACGAGACCACCGATCCGGACATGCACATCTCGCAGTATCGCCAACGCATGCTCACTGGCCCCATTGACTATGAGCATCTGGAGGTATGTATGTGCAAAGGATTTAGAGCAACCCTAACAGGCTCAGCACTGTTGTGGTACTCTAACCTAGCCAACGACTCCATCAACTCCTTTACCATGCTAATAGACCGCTTCATCGAGCAGTCCGCTAGCAACAGAGTCTTGAGACGTGATTCCGTTGATCTCTATCGGATCAAGCAACGCGTGGAAGAGAGATTGAGAGAGTATCTCCACCGATTCAATGTGGTGAAGGTGTCGTTCCCTAACTGTGTCACCTTCACGACCATCTTCCTTTAGGCAAGGGCTACTGCATGATGGAAATCTGTACATTGATCTCACCAAGTACCCCTGCCATACCATGGAGGACGTACTCTCCAAGACCTAGACCCAAATTAAATGGGAAGAAGACCCAGCTTATCATGTCCAACTAGCGCAGAGAAATAATCCCAAGGGGCATGGTCACTCTAAGGCCAACGGGGATGATAAATCTAATGCTAAGTCTGCACCTGAAAACTTCGCCAAGGGTGGCCCCAGAGGAAGGCCAAAGCCCTTGGCAAAACTGGAGCACGAGAAGTACGTGCCCATGATCTGGCCCGACATGTCTAGCATGGTGATATCCCCGGCTGAGATAGTGTCTGAGCTGGGACGTATGTCCGGAAATGTCAAATGGCCTGTAAAGATGAGTGCCCCTCATCACAAGAGAAACACGTCTAAGTGGTGCGATTTTCACCAGACTAAAGGTCATCTAACGGAGGATTGCTTCCAACTAAGGTTCAAAGTGAATGAGTTGCTCAGAAAGGGAAACCTACAAGAGTTCCTCTCTGATAGAGCAAGGGCTCTCATTCATTAACAAACCAAGAATGATGTTCCCATGGGGCCAAGGCCTGACTCACCAAGGCACGATTATGACGTCAACTTCATTACTGGAGGATCAGAAGTAAGCGGGGTGACAATCTCTGCTGCCAAGAGAAGCACTCGCGCTGCCAAGATCAACCATGGAGTAGATGTAATGGTAGTTAGCAAAGAGTGTGAAGATGGCCCTAGGGTAATAAGCTTCACCACTAATACTAAAGAGAAGTGATAACTTTGCACCATGATGCCTTACTGATTTCACTGAAAGTTGCAAACTGCCTCATGAGGCGAAGGCTCGTCGATAATGGCAGCTCAACTAACATCATCTTCACCAATGCCTTCGAAGGCGTGGGACTAAACGAAGAATAGATCACGAAAAAAGTCCACTTCTCTAGTCGTATTCAGTGGCGAAGTGAAGCACACCAAGGGAGAAGTAATCCTACCGGTATACACCGGAGGTGTCAACCAAAGGACCAAATTCCTCATCAAAGATTGCTCCTCGGCGTATGATGTGTTAGTATTTTAGTGGTTTTATTATGGTTTTTACTCGAGATTTAT
>OVAN01014173.1:0-12243 GCA_900406275.1 Anastatica hierochuntica | reverse complement strand
CCTCGTTTGCTTGCTGCGTTTTCTTTGCTTTCTCTTTGTTTCGATATTTGCGTCATCTCTAAAGGCATCTTTTTAGCCTTAGCCTGCTGTGTGATCTGATATTTCTTCGTGCTACTCTTTGGTCTCTATGGATTTGATCCCGAACCACTACAACGTACATCTGTACGCTTGCAGTGGTATCTTGGATGAAAACCTGATCCTATCATCTGTTCCTTGGGTTTAGGGATTCTCACATAGGGATTCATGAGTTGTTGATATAGAATCGCATGATTAGGGATATAATCTAATGGATCTTCGTCTATGATTGTTCGCAATGCATGAAACTGAATTGATCACTTAGTTTCTGAACTTAGGTAATTTAATGCCTGGAAAGTGAATGTTTAAATGCCTGAATGAATCCTAGATGATCAATTCTTCTTAAGTCAACGGAAGTTGATGTTTAAGTGAATTGTGAACATATCAAACCTGTTAGTAATGCATGATTAAAAATCGAGGGTCAACAGAGGTTAGTCTCGAGATTTCTAATGCATAGGGCGTTGATGCTACATAATTATATCAGCTCTAGATTAGAATTTGAGTTCAAGACGGTTCTTAACTTTTCCCTATTCTATAATTTGAATCAAAAATGAATTGTTTCCCTGAGAATACTCGATGCCCGACACTTCTTTGATTGTTTTACAACCTCGTCATTTGTTGCCTGCTTTTTTTTTGCTCTTTAGATTTTGATACTTGCATCATCTTACAAAACATCTTTTTAGCCTTAGCCCGCTGTGTGAGTTGATATTTCTTCGTGCTACCTTTGGTCTCTGTGGATTCGATCCTGAACCACTATAACGTACAACTGTGCGCTTGCAGTATTATCTCGGGCGAAAACCTGAGCTATCAACAAGATAAACTAACTAGCTCTCTCGCTAAACAGGTTGAAACTCTAACCACGAGGACTAGAATTATTCTTCTGTGCGGAGCTACCAGACTCCGCGGAAGAAGACATGACTTCACCAATCCGCTCGGCACACTCCAGAACGCGCATGAAAAACTATCGGAAAAAAATCCCGATGAAATCACCTTTATCGCAGCGCGGATCGACGTGGATGACCTTCCGATTCTCGAGATCACCAGTGCCGCACCAGAGATCAATAGACTAAAAACTCCATTCACTGCTCGCATAACGAACACCAAAGTCTCGGATCCCGGAAAGTTGAAAATCCCAACGTATGACAAAACCTCCGATCCGGAAGCTCACCTGCAGACTTTCTAGATCGCGATGGCGAGATCCAAGCTCAAGGAAGGCGTAAAAGACACTTGCTAATGCCAACTCCTCGTCGAACATCTCTAAGGGGCGGCCTTTGAGTGGTTCTCCCGTCTAAAACGAAACTCCATCAGAAGTTTCCGTCAATTCTCCTCGGAATTTCTCAAACAATACTCCACGTTTATGGACAGAGAAACCTCTAACGTCGATCTATGGAGCATGTCTCAAAGAGAAGACAAATCTCTTGAAGATTTCATGAATAGGTTCAAGATAGCGATGTCGAGAGTCAGCGATATGAGTGACAAGGTGGCAGTAGACGCGCTCAGATTTATGGAAGTGGATAGCTATCGAAAAACCACGCACTATTCAGGATGTGCTTCATAAGGTTACGGACTTCATCATCATCGAAGAAGAGATGAAAGTTCTATCGCAAAAACACAAATCAGCAAAGGCATCCTCGAAAGACGTTACCTCAGAATAGAAGATGAAAAAGAAGATCCCTTGTAACGACAAGTATGTCTATCACGAGGCAGAAGACGTCCAGGGGGCACATAATTACGCTATCAACTCCTTGTCCGTACAAGGTAGGACATCAGGGAACACGTGGACGCGGAAAATGTCGTATGACGAGAACACCTACTGTGAGTTCTACCAAACAAAAGGTCACTCTACTGCAAACTACAAGGTTCTTAGAGCAAAGTTAACAGCAAAACTGCTCGCGGAGGAAATCTCAGACATAACCAGCATAAAAGACTTCATACGCGATACAGATCGCCAACCTAGAACCGATAAGGCACCCTCCCCCCAGGATACGCCACGTCTCAAGGAACTCAAGCGGACGAAAAACGTGAAATGAGACCCGACGACAAAGGCAACTTATCCAATCGCTGCAGAGTGAGTATGATCATCGGAGGGTCCCAATACTTTCGCGACACCATATCATCGATAAAAGCATACCACCGAAAGGCTGAGTCAAGTGCAAACTGGTATACACTACTCGACACCGCAAATGACAGTATCGCTTTCGAGGAATACAAAACTATCGGAATCGACAAACCTCATAGCGATCCCCTCGTGATCGACCTCGTCAGAAAAGACCTCGAAGTCGCCAGGGTCCTCATCGACACAGGAAGTACCGTCGATATCATCTTCCGCGATACCCTCAATAGGATGAACATCAACTTATCTGAAGTCACACCCACGCCGAAACCACTCATGGGTTTCTTCGGTACAACGTCAATGACTCTCGGATCGATCAAGCTTCCGGTGATGGCCAAGGAGATCACGAAAGTCGTCGAATTTATGGTCGTCGACCATCCTACCATCTATAATGTGATCATGAGAACACCATGGATAAACTCCATGAAGGTAGTTCCATCGACCTACCACTTAGGCATTAAATTACCGACTCCCAACGAAATCGCTGCAATTTGGGGATGCCAAAAGGAGTCGCGACTCTAATTCATAGCCAAACATAAGCTAAGAAAAGTCGCAATGACGCCCATGGCTAAACCCAAATGAATGAAGACAACTCGGCTGTCAGCCGAAGACACTTCGGAAAAAGACGTACCAGAATCGTCAACTCAAGAAATGTCTCGGTCCGAAGGAAACAAGCAAACTTCTGAGCCCAACATTCCCAACAAAGCGATACTCAAGAAACCAGAGGAAATTATCGACCCAACTGTAGTCATCAAAACTGAAACGACCGACGCAACTTTACCAAACGAGTAATCACTCGCAGCGACAAATTGAACTACAAGACGGCTTGATCCCCGAAAGGGGTACGTAGGCAACTCGTCGAAAGACGATTTCAGCCGTCCCTCTCTCTAAAAAAGGGGGCGTGAGTACGTATACATGTACTCGTATACTCCCAAACTTTGAAATACCCGTGTTCTCAAACCCGATATTTTTTTTAAAAAAACTGCATCAAACAATAGCAAAACACAATACGATTCCGAAAAGTCTCGGATTGACCCGTTTTATCGCAATAATACTTCATAATGCAAATTATGTTGTGGCTATATCGGCAGCCTATGCTCGCCAAAAACGTCCCAGCAAACGTTTCAAGCGCGAAACACGGCATACGAAAGAAAAACCAACCTTTGGCATCGCGAGACGTCGTAGACGCTTGAAGAACCATTTTTCTACAACACACCTTCCTCGATAAAAACATTATCTAGGAAAACCAAACAGTCACACGCACTAAACACATCCTTAAATACGTATCCTTCGTGAAGACTCATAAAAAGTAATATCTACCAATAAGTTTGTTGCTGATCACAACAAACTCTCAACGTCCTAAACAGACTAAACCATCTCATATATATAGCTCTCATACATCCGACTAGGATAATAGCACGCTATAAAAGAAATCAGAAATTTTGTTCTGCACTTCCAAACGATATCGAAATTGTCTTTGGAGAGATGCTCGGTTCCCGATTGATGCAAGTCATATAAGACGAGAACCTATCGCAAACTTCAATATCGAGATGGAACTAGGTCAAAATCGCAAACGGGAAACGTAAGCAGGAATTAGTCACTGCACGCCCTAAAACCGAGAGTAAACTTAGGTCTTGCCCTAAGCCCTACACACTGGTCTCGAACATCTCAAGACATAGTATCTAACCGATACGAGATCCCAAATCTTATCTCTTCGTCTATATTTGCATGTTTATAAAAATCCGAAAGACTATGTCTCTAGAAAACTCGCACCTGAAACAAACAACGAATATAGCGATCTTTTAAGGAATGGATATGAGACGACAGCTCATAATCCATCTCTACATACACAGCACTACTCATACATTATCGAATCGAAATAAAAACACCGTTTATTAATACAAAACCACAAAGCAGCGAGGGATTCGTAGCCAAATATGGCTAGTCCCGAAACATAAAAAAACGGCCATATCTGACTAGAACAAACCATAACAAAGACATACTCCCCGAACGGGACTGCAACCTCATTCATCATCCACGGGTAGGACAGCATCCTCACCCGCTACATCACCATAACTCGGCGCCACGTCATCTCCTACCCCCTCCACAACGTCATGAAGCTCGATGTCCGCAGGATCCTGCCTCTCAAGGTTATTGGAAAATAGCGGAAGGGTACAATCAAATTTCAAAGCGGCAAAGATAGAACCGAAGTCTCTGCTTTGCGAGTGGATAGCTTGGCCAATTCGGCCTGCCGAGATGGGGACTCTCCGTCAAGAAACATCTGAATCTCGCACATTTCTCCTTTGATAACCGCCAAGAAAAGATCCATGTTGTGAACATCCATCAATGAATCGAGTGAGCTCGCGATCTTGGCAAAACGAGTCTGAGAATCGACGTGCAACGCGACCCTCGACTCAGCCACGACCTCCGTAATCCCACGACTCAATTAGCCTTATTCGCTTTGCACCTGACACCGAAGATGATGCAACTTCGAGGCTTTAGCCTTCCTAGCCTTCATCTCCTTAAGCAATGTGCTCGCCGCCTTCTCGAAATCTCTCTCGTGCTCGCCAATCCAAGTTTCTAACCGAGATAACTAAAGGGAATGAGCATCCTCAATAAACTCCAACTTCCTATCAAAATGCAATGACTTGTCCTTCGATTCAGCAAGCTCTCTCTTAAGACGCTAGACCTCCGACCCACAGTTTTAAGCATCCCATCGATCAAAGATATGAACTGTGCAAAAGAGAGAGTAAGAAAAGATCTAACGCAACGAGGAAAGAGCTGCAAAACAAACCTTGGCACGATGTTGCGACCTCTTACCCACGCCAGGGGCTCCTAGGGGCGAAGGTCCGACCTCGACTCCTCTAACACGCCTCCTTTTCTTAGCCACCTCCATATTGGCGCAGGTCCTCTTGGGCCCCTCCAAAGCAACGGCGGGAGTGGCACTGGAAGCACGTATACCCAAGATGATCTCTTGCTTGGTCGAAGGAGGAGGCTTCGATTCAGGTCCTGCTCGGAATCATCAACAAGAATAGAAGTCGTTGAAGAGTCCGTCGGCTGAATCATCCCATCCTATGGAATGACTGGAGAAAGGGGTGGTGGCACATAAACAGAAACTAACGATGTGGCTGGGACCGGAGAGCCCATCGGTGCAACACTAGAAGAGCTCTGCACCCCGACGTCACGGTGATATAGATCTTCCCAAAAATCAAGGTATTCGGCCACGTGCGTCGGGACACTCTCGCGATTCAGAGAACTCGAAGAGTTCGCGGAAATAGCAGTGCCCACCTCAACACCATTGTCTTTATGTTCATCACAAGAGGAAGTCATATTGGCTCAGGAAAGCACTCGAATCAAAACTTTGAAGAAGTAAGGAATGAATGAGGAATGAGAAAGAAATTCCAATATTTATAAGGATCTCTCTACAGTAAAATAATCAATAAAAAATTTCTTTGCAATCATTTTGGCCGTAGATTCTGATCAAACACACACCACTCGTCTACAAGAGTCGCAATCGAAACTTGCAAGTTGGGGGCTAATAACTATTGGGGTCAAAAACGGTAATATCGAAATCAACGCCCAAGATTTCTGAATAACTCCCAAGAGAGCTCGAGAGATAAGTTTCAGGGCGATGAAAAATCACCATAAACATCGCTTCGGAGAAAAGAGCAAGGTCTAGTAGCCCATGGGCGACTAGACACGAGCAAGGTCTAGTCGCCCACGAGCGACTAGACTCTTCACGAAGTCTAGTCGCCCATGGGTGACTAGACACGAGCAATTTCTAGTCGCCCACAGGCGACTAAAATCATCGCAAAGTCTAGTCGCCCATGGCCGACTAGACACGAGCAAGGTCTAGTCGCCCACGGGCGACTAGACTCATCGCAAAGTCTAGTCTCCCGTGGGCGACTAGACACGAGCAAGGTCTAGTCGCCCATGTGAGACTAGACACGAGCAAGGTCTAGTCACCCACGGGCGACTAGACACGAGCAAGGTCTAGTCGCCCACGGGCGACTAGACTCATCGCAAAGTCTAGTTGCACATGGGCGACTAGACTCTCAAAAAAGTCTAGTCGCCCACGGGCGACTAGACTGTGTCCTTTCCATCACTCGCTCCTTCAGATCTTTACTCGAGTGTCTCTTGTTTCGTCTCGATTGGAATTCCCGTTAAAGTTTGGCGGTAATGTTCGTAAAGACCTTTTCTTTTCGTAAAAACTTTGTATCGATCGTATAAAACGATAATGGTTAACTCGAACACCGATATTATCTTAATTGTACGATTGTTCTTATCATTCCATGAAACCATCACTGCGTAATCGTACGAAGAATGTTTTCTCCGAAAGAAATCGTAAAAGTCACTTAATCGCAAAACGATCTAGGAAGGCCCAAAACGCGATAAAAGTCCGCTTACGATTCCGAACGAGAAAAGGTCTTTACGAACGTTACTGCAAAACTTTAACAGGAATTCCAATCGAGACGAAACAAGAGACAATCAAGTTTAGAGATAAATATGGAAAAATTGAGAAGATAAAGAATATTCTCGAAAAAGGAATATTTCCGCGGAAGGATATACTCGAATCTAGGGCAGAGAAGGAAACCGAGATGACATACGAGGGCATATATAAGAGAGGCCAAGGAGAGGGAAAAGGAGAGATAGAAAATCTCTTCGCAACTTAGCACTTAGAGCAATTAGGTTATTTTCCGTTTTTGTTAGCGAGTTGCGTCTCAACTAGGTTTACAAGTCTTACGCTGTTAGAACTAGGATACTCGCCGACAGCTCTTTCGGCCACGGCTTATCACCTGTTGTAACGCTCAAACGCAGATTTAGAATAAGATCTCAATTGCTCAACTCTGATTTCGAATCTCTTTTTATTATTACTTCGTCGTCTGTTATTTTCGTATTTTGATCTCTCGTTGTTTGGTTTAGCAGAAATCTGGGATCTCAAGGAAAGCTAGGGTTTCCTGGCTTTCCTTCGATTACGAAAATCGACAGTGTGAATTTCGGTTCCCACAAATTGTACCAAATCACTATCATATATGCTTTTAGAATAATCTCTTTTGTTGCGGAATTTTCAAATCAAAGACTGGGAGATATATAAAGCTTGATGCTTCTTTCTATTTTTCACTTGATTCATACTAAACAAAGTTCAAAAGTAATTTGATTCTTGGTGTTAGTTTTGTGATTCACTGAATAGAAAAATTAATATGTTTAAGTGAATAGTCTTCCGTTGCCATCTTAATCTCTAGATTTTGATGTGTTTTTGTTGTAGAGATTAATACAACACCAGTCTGTTGCACTATATAACGATTCATATTTGATTGTCAATCAGATCCAGGGAGACTATTAAGCTAAGGATGCAACCATGGCTAGGTATTTGGAGCTAGTAAAGGGAATCATAGCCAAATTCAAAGAATGCATGTTGCATCAAATCCCACGGGAAGAAAATAGCCAAACCGATGCTTTGGCTAACCTTGGTTTGGCACACCATACGACCGAGAAAGTCGATATTCCCTTGCTGATACTCCAATGTCAACCATCATCCTCCAGGTAATGGCTACCAACAAGAGGCCAACGCAAGCGCTAGCCAAGCAGATAAAAAACTGACCTACGATTGGAGAACACCGATCATAGGTTATCTCAAGGATGAAACCTTACCTAATCTGAGGGCAGAGTGTATCAAGACAAAGTGCCAAGCAACCCGATACTACCTCTTGAGAGATCATCTCTATCGAAGATCCTTCGCTGAGCCGCTCCTAAGATGCCTTGGTTGGCACGAAGTGAAAGTTGTATTAGAAGAGCTCCATGAGGAATTTTCGAATCACATTCGGGGGGAGGGGGGCATAAGCCTACCGTTTAGAGCATATAGAGCATGATACTATTGGCCTACTCTCGCCAATGACACAAATTTGCATGCACGCCATTGCAAGCACTGTCAGGTGCATGCCCAAGATCAAAGCTGCCACCAGAGAACATGAAATCCATAAGTTCACCATGGTCGTTCGTTAAGTGGGTATGGACATAGTTGGAAAGTTTTCCACAGTCCCATCAAAAAAAGTATTTCTTTTGGTCATGATTTGTTTTTTTTTGAAATGGGTGGAGGCAGAAGCTTTGAGCCAAATCACAAACGTCCAAATACAAAGCTTCATATGGAGAAAAATCATATGTAGGTTTGGGTACCCCATGAGATTGTCACAAAAAATGGGCTTCGACTCACAAGTAGTGATTTCCGTGAGTTTTTTTGTAGGATATGGGAAATTAAACTTAGCTTTGCTATGCCACGGCACCCTCAGTCAAATGGTCGAGCCGAATCAAACAATAAGACCATCGTCAACGTGCTATAAAAAGCTGGAAGGAAAGAAAAGGATACAAGTAGATGAACTTCCTAACTAGGCTTACTGTACCACGAACAAGACAACAATAGGGAAACTTCTTACTCCATGGCCTACGGTATGTAAGTGGTGGTGCTATCTGAAATCACTGTCAAAACAGCCATAACCATGGTGTATGACGAAGAAGACAACGATGAAATGATGGCTTTGGACATGGATTTGCTGGAAGAGAAAAGGTAAGCAACCATAGTCCGAAACTAGTGTTACCAACAAGAGGTTTCCAGAAGCTATAACAAGAAAGTAAGAACTAGAACCTTCTAAAAAGGTGAACGGATCCTAAGACGGGTATTCAACAATACGAAGGAAAAATTTTTCGTCAAACTATCTTCTAATTGGGAACGACTCTATCGAATCATGGAGGTACGAAGCGTAAGAGCATACAGACTGCGGAATCAGAACCAGCCTATTAGTCGGAATGTCTTGCATCTCAAGAAATATCACTTCTAAGCTGAAAGTCATGGCTTTAGTCTTTACCATAGTCATCCATCAATGTATTATGACCTCAAGTTTTTTCTTTTAAAAAATATGTAATAAAAGCTCATAACTATTCTTAAAAAAAAGCAAGTCTTAAAAGTACCATTGTAAAGGAAAAACCAGTAGCAAGACCATAGCGTGGTTGCCTATGTGACCATTTGTTTCAATAACAAAGAAGAATCTAACGATCAAAACGTAAAAGCTTTGGAACATAGACGAATTCCTAACCAAAGTCTGATGTCATGCATTACAAAACTAACTATGGGAACCAGTCAAGCTAATGGAACATGTGTACTCCTGTCCTTCAAGCGTGAGAAACATAGAAATAAGGGTAAAGCTCGATCGGTACCAAAAAAGCCATGTGCCCAGGAACCACAGGTCCAAACATGTCATGTGCCCAAAGGCCGTGCCCAAAGGCCATGCCCATCGATTCAAGTACTCACCAAGACTACGCGCCTAGAGGTCCCGTGCCCATACATGCCATGTGTCCAAAACCATCGAGTGCACACTCACCTAAAGCTACGAGCCCAAAGAATACATACAAAAATGCTAAAAATGTCGTGATTTCAATGTTTTTACGAGAACTTCAAAAAGTTTTATACAAAAAGCCAATGCTTTAAAAAGGAAAAAAACAAAAGAAAGGCCATGGCCACACATCAAAATAGCAAAAGCAAAGGAAAATCATCTTACCCTAGACCCGGATGCAACCCTCGATGCGCCAACGCCAGACAACCTTTTTGGCCAATAAGGACATTAGCGTCACAGAGTAATTTGGAGGATCCACTCCGTAATCACGAGTTGTGAGGGTTGGTACGTCGCCTATATTTCAGCAAGGTCCCATTGCTCGTGGGCACCTGTCAGATAGTCATGGGCCATCTCCCATCGAGAAATAGCGTAGACGCTTTCAGATACAAGGTATAGCCATGACTTGAGACCTCAGATATAGGAAGTAAGATCCTGAAAATTTGCTCCGCCTGTCCCACCATTTTGTCTCCGCCACTATAGTCTTGGCCTCGGCATTTGTCACCCTCTTCCAGAGCTTGGAAGTCGCCATCTCCTGAGCCTCTAAATGTCGAATGGCCTCCTTGGCTCTGTGATGATCTTTCAAGATCCGTTGCTCTGCAGCACTAGCTATTGATTGAGATTCATAGGTCTGAGCCCTATCTTCATATATCTTTTGCTCCCACACATGGATGTCAGCAATAATTTGCAAAATGTATAAGGAGTAAGGATCTGAGGGCAACAAAGGATCATAATGCGGGGGCGCTACATGCATGAGATCGAAAGTGCATCCTTGGGGAAACGGTGCCACAAATCGATAAGCTTGTTTAGGTCGAATGACAATAGTTTCTTCCGCAAAGCTTCTCCTTCATTCGTAGGGTCGAAGGATGTGTTGACGCGAGTTTTCTTAGTGACTGGACTAGTCGGATCCGTCAGGTGCCTTTTTGCTTCCGGTTTGGAGACCAAGGGTTCATGTGAAATTCTTGACGATTTTGATCACCAGACAATTTGGCGATCGCGGCTAGGAATTTGGCATACCCGGACAACATCATTCTCGCTTGGAAAGCAAGAGTGATTATCGCTACTGGAGCTCAGTCTCTAAAGAGAGAGGGAGACGGGTAATTGAAATGGTACGACACGGGGATGGTGGAGAAAAAGGGCGGTGGTTGCACTTATTGGCCCCTGCATTTGTTTCAAGGTCTCAGCCTAAGCCCAACAAGTGTTAGCCTTGGCTGACCAAGGCTCGACAGAAGAAACTCCTGCCAATGTCATGAAGAAGGCTCAGATGCACTTGCTAAATCGTGAAAACTTAGAGATGAATCTACTCTTCAAATTGTAACACTAGAAATGAAGAGTAGGGGGCAGCTGATGGGGGTAATTTTATACCCTTAGAGTCGGTCCTTAGCCAGACTAAAGGCAAAGGAATTAATCTAGTCCAGAATCGTGTAAACCAATGCTCGAGCCTTGGTCACGAGCTGAAGTCATGGTCTTAACCAAGGCAAGGCGAGAACCCCTTAGCATATTCCAATCTTTCGAGACGATGACCAATGAGCCTCTGACAATAAAAGGAAATATTCCTTACTGCTAAGATAAACATAAAAGTGGAAGTTATCTATATCTTCCTAAAAAGATATGTAAATATCTTATTCGCGAAATCTATATAAGCTTTAAGGAAGAACCCTAATTCTACATTCAGACCTTTTTCATACTTTTCACACACAAAAATTCATTGTAATCGAGATCTTTTGTTACTCAATAAAGATCGATTCCTTTTACTTTATTCATTGTCTTTGATTTCTTGTTACCTCTCCCTTCAAGAATCAAAAACCCCTAAACACAATGCATTGTTTCTATATATGGTTCTTTACCTGTTTATAATTGTTTATATATTTATGTTGAGTTTTGTTAACTTTGTTTTCTTTATATGGTTGTTACTAAGAAACATGGGTTTCTTAAGCGTTTTCTCACGTCACGCTCAAACTGTTTTTGAAAATTTTGTTACTTAATTACCTGTAACTAGGTGTTGTATGTGCTTTGCATGGGCACGGTATGTTTTCTTGTAAAAAATTGTGATAGCCTTTTGGCAACCGAAGAAAGATTCAAGAAAATGTAAGTGCATAAAAAGTTCGGGTATTGAATCAAGAAAAGAAGCATGGTTTTTTTTTCTTCTTCTTTCATAATACTATGGAGTTTTTGTTCAGATTGATCATGAAGCATAGTTTAAATATTTTAGCTAATTATATGAGATTCCACTATGAATCTATTCTAAAACTGGCGAGAGCTTGATGGTTTACTCTTCTCTGTCCAGAAAAAATAATTTAAGCGTGAGAATTAATTATTAGGAGGAGATGCGATGTTTTTGATGTAGCCACCAAGTCGTGGGTCTGATCTAATCTCCCATGTCGGTTCAAATGCTTCCAATGGTATACTCTTACTATATTCCAACGTAACACGCAACTCCTTGAGAGTCACATGTTGGTTGCCCTTAACATTCCCGTCCTCATCCCTCTCTTTTTTACATGATTCCAATTTTTGTACAACATCATTGTCTTTTGGAGAGTTTGGTGACCCCTTGATCACACTACTTATTTCGTTGACGACTTCAACTTTGTCTCTTCAAGACCCTAATATTTGATTCTTCTTAATTTTCACTACAAGAAATCAGACAGTTAGAGACGGAAATTTGGTTCGTCT
>OVAN01014172.1:0-12247 GCA_900406275.1 Anastatica hierochuntica | reverse complement strand
TTGTTGCAGATAGTGTGGTGTGTGTTAGCTTTTGTTTGAAAAACGGTGTGGTGTTGGCTGGCGAAACGGCATGGCGATGAAAGCTGATGTGGCAAAAGGAGGAGCCTTTGGATTAAAGCTTATGTGGACATATTGAGAGGCCACTATTAGTGCCTTTTAATTAGTTAGATAAGAAACTATACTAAGGAATATATACATTGAATAGTTATTATTAAAATAAATAACATTGATCTCTTAAAATAAAATTATAATAATACGAAATTGGATCTTAAAATAAAAATAAATAATTATTAAGTGATCAAAAGGTTTTTGTGATCACATTAGTATAATTTCATAAAGATCATTTGATTTTCGAGAAAAATGAAAAATAAATAATTATTAATTGATCAAAAGATTTTTGTGATTATTTTGATTTATTAAAATTAGGAAGTTAGACTTTAAAAAATAAAAGAAGAAAAAGTCTCTTAAACATGATTTAGGGGTGATTGGTTTGAGCGGTGACCACTGTAACTGTAATGACTTTAAAATTAAGATTTACTGTTAAAATTGTCTGTAACTTTTTAAAAAATAAAGTCACATATTAATGACTTTAAGAAAAAAACAACGTATGAAGAAGAAAAAGAGAGAAATAAACTATGAGAGAATTAAGGAGTGCTTTTAGAACTGTTATGATGTTAAAGTGTGGTCGGAAAATTTTTAACTTTAAAGACTTTATAAAAAATTGAAATCCCTACGGCCAATTACCAATCACCTTCTTAGAAAACAAAAAATTTAAAGAGTAAAATCAAACAGTTTACGGTTAAAGCGGTAAAGAAAAAAAGAGATAAAGTTTGATTGACTTAAAATTAACCATTAAGACTTCAAAATCAGATAAAGTTTGATTGGCTTAAAATTAACCGTTAAGACTTTAAAATCATTTAAAATCTCCGTGTACTATATACCAATCAACCCCAAAGTTTGATAAAATTATCTTTTTATCATTCATGATGAGTTTTTTAAAGTCTACTATGTTGTTAGAATATAAAGTTTAATATCCTTTATGCCTCTCACGAAATATAAAGTCTAATTACATTTAAACAAAAAAAGGTGATTCGATTTTATGAAGTATTATTATTCTTTATTAAAAAACAAAGTATTATTATTCTGTAATTTATTTATTCCAATGCTCATATCCGAGGCAATGGTCAGTCAAAATCACGATTTTACTGTTTCGTTGAATGTCACCACGTAATCTGGAGTGGGGACCACCCATGACGAGATTATTTTCTTCCACAGTTTTAACCGTTATTACGGTTAAGATTTTCTTTTAAGGTCATGAACAAAACAAAACCTCCTTGTTCTTGTCTTTATTTGACCATTACATTTCATAAAAACAAAAACATATATATATATATATATATGTTTGTCAACAACACATATCGATTGGTAAAACATTAGGTATATATCTTATATAGTAGTGCGATTAGTTAATTATAATATCAATACATGCACGAAGAGCTAAGCTTATAAGAAATACACTCTTCTCCATCACTCTCTCTCTATAGCTCAAAGCTAATCTTCTTCGTTTGTTGTGGTTCTTAAACACCAAAAGGTTCAAAGAAATAAAAAGAAGAAAACGCAAAAGAAGAAGAAACAAGGCATGGACATAAGAGGAACTAAAGGGTTTAGAGCCAAAGAGCTCCAGCATTTTTAAGAAGAGGAACAAGTGAGCCATTGATATGTGAAGCCATAACTCTCTCCATTGATCCCACCATCTTTCCTCCTATGAACACCACCGGAACTGCCCCGCCGCCTCCGAGCAAACGGAGAAGAGCTCGCTGGATATCATTACCGTAAGGGTTAAAGTCCAGCTCGTGGACGGCGGGGCTAACACCCATTCCCCGGAAAAGTCGCTTGACGGCGTGGCACATACAACAAGTGCTTACACTGAATATAACCACCGCCTTCTCCGCCGCCATCGACTCTATTCTCGCTAGAGTCTCCGATGGAAACACTCCAATGTTGTTGTTCACCTTATTATTATTGTAAGGCAACACTTGAGTTTCTGTTTTGTATTGCATTTTTAGTAGTACTCTTACTTAGATAGAGAGAGAAAGAGTTAGTGAGCGAGAGATAGTGTTTGAGATAGTGGCATGAAGACTATTTATACAAAAGGTGAAGTTCTAATATTTTTACTTTATTCTCCCTATCATTTCTATGTCAAATGAGATGATAAAGTACTTGATGTGATGTGATAGTCATGGTTGTTATAGCTTTCGTAATAATATATAATATGGTTTCTTAAGTAAAATATTTTTCAGTGAAATAATAGGTTCAAAATAAAGGGAATTTTGCTAAAAGATATTTGTCAAATCTTTTTCACTAGTTTTATTTACCTCCAAGAACACCCCGATTTATGGAGTAATAGTAGAGATCGAAGAATGTTAAAAAATGGTTGATTTGCTCATCTATATTACCAAAGTGTATTTATGTTTTCGGTTATTTTGTCATGTTTGTGTCGGAGTATTACTAGGATGGTGATATTTCGGAATGATGCGAGACAAAACACAATGAAATATCGTGTAGTGATTTGCTAGAACAGTAAATCAGTTATTTAATAAGTCTCCCAAAATAGTGTTTTCAACCGTCGAACATGGTAAACTGGGAGAGAAGGTGTCGGAGCACACTCGAGAGTGGCAGGTGGAATGGTATAAATTAATGGTTCAATATATACATATGTGTACATATAGAGATGATGACTACTAATAAGAAAATTAATTCATTATCATTTCCGAATAAGAATTTCCATTCTGCAAACACATTATGTGAGCAAGTCGTAACATAGAGTCTCTAGCTATGATAACACATCATGATAGAGTAGAGATGAGGTCGAATGTTTAGATAAGGCCGGCTGTTTTCCCTTATATTCCATTTTTACTTTATGCTCCACATCCTCTAATCAATCTCTACAAACAAGCTACATATAATAATATCATTATAGCAATAATATATGATCGAAAAAGGAGGAAGAATATTTTTCTTAGTAATGTAATCCAACTATATATAGAGTATCCTATGATTGTAACTAGACATATTTGTTTTAATATATATGTGAATTGGAATATTTTCGTGTAATCAAGATCGAAAATCGTATAATCCTTTATTTTTGGCCCAATTCTATATAGAAAAATATGGAAAATGTTTATAATAAAAGACTCATCAATATTTTTGGAATGAGTTTATATATATATACCATGAGTTTCAGAGCCCGTGGACCCCTAATCCCCACATGACAAGGTCAAACTAGATACGATATTCGCCTTTGGCGAACCAATCCCTTCCAACGTAGTTCGAACCCAGAACTTCCTCTTTAAATCGAGAAGATTTTACTCACTGGCGAGCTTTTAGTGAGTGTTCTTGATTTTTCTTGATGTATGGAAACTACAAATTGGCATGTTTTCTTGCTAGCATCTTTATATATTTTTTTGTGACGAGGTTGCAAATTAGGTTAAATGATAAAACCGTAAAAATCACTAAAAAAGAGCCTGAAAAAGTTAAATTTGACAAAGCTTGTCACATGCAATTTATGCATGCTTCTGCCTCTTTTTTTTCATCTGCAAATTTGCCTTCTTTTTTTTCTCATGTTTGACCAACCTTTCCTAAAAAAGCTAAAATAAAGGTATTATTGTTGTCAGCAGCATGATTCAATTTGTTAGTCATTTTGTAAATAGTAAGTCTACAATACAGAATCACCTCTCATCGATTAAAGATGAATAAAATTCTTTAACTTATTTTATCTTTATCATCTATTTGGACACATTTTTTCTTAATTAAATAAATAATTTAAAAGAGAGCTTTGAGGTTTAAAAAAGGATATGAAATAAGATTAGTTTAAATGAGTCCGAAGAGTTATATGTCCCTTCACTGGTTTTAGATTCTGATGAGTAAGTAAAGCTGATTTTTATTTGAATTTTGGATTAAATCTATACCTAATTTGTGTAATTAAATAGCAAAAAAGGGATAAACAATCTTGGAGGATTGCGTTTGTCGGAACACCTTTTTTATTATTATTATATCAAATCGAAGGTCGTTACAAAGAAAAGAAGTCTCTTGTAGAGAGAATTCATCATCACCCGTTAGTTTTACAAAGGCGAAACAAACAATACGTGCTTTTAACTTAAAAATAAGATAAAAAATCGCGACGAGATACAAGTACAACAAAAGTAAGCGGTTCTAAGATAGTATAGACAATTGCTCCGTAGTGGGTGCTGAAAGGTAGTTATTGGCTCATTACCAAACAAAATGAACATCATTGATACATTAGAAATTCAAAGATTTATGTGGTTTTATAACTCCATGTTTGCACCGAAAGTGTCGAAACACTAGGTCCCTGAAAAAGGTAGTCACGAACAGGACGAGAGAGAACTTTCGCGGCCCAAAATTTTTGAATATCATTGTTCTTGCCAAACATAGGAAGATTCCAATAGACAGTCTGACCCGAAAAGAATCCTAAAATGAGGGAAATAATCTCGGGAAGAAAAATCACATGATGAGAGAAACTCCTTCTATGTTTAATCTTGAATAGTAGACAAACCAATATGAACGTATATAAAGAGAAATTTCTCGGCATTTATGCACTTGAGAAAACAGTTTGAAGTAATGGATAATAAGCGATTTGGATATCTTGTTCTCGAAAAAATTAAATTTAATTCGGGAGGAAATGTATAGCCAGAGATGAATATTTTCATCTTTGTCCTCAACTTTATCTCCGGATCTTTCATGATCAATACCGGATAATCGATTAAGATAAACACCTTTAATCTGATTAAAATTCCAATCATGAAATTATAGAATTTTCATAAGTAGGACAAGCTTCTCCATTTTGGAGGAAATAAGATTTTTTTAAAAAAAGAAAACAAAACCAAATTACTAATTTTTGTAAAATTGGGTTTGCCTTCTCCATGATAGATGAAATGAAGTCCACGGTATCATGTCCAAACAATGGTAATCTCAAAATTGAGCCCATTTCAGAGATTGGTCGTGCATCATGCCCTTCGATCCGTACCGGAGACAGGGGATAGTGTTGGTGGAGAGACGATGCCGATAAAGGAAGACGGTGGTCCGGGAGAGATGCAGCAACAACGAAGGTCCAACAAAAGCACCTAACTTCGGTAGAACCATACTCAAGCAGAGGTAGATCTATTTAATCAGAGGCAATGTTGTTGATCCATTGAGTCTGTCGAAGAGAGCATGGAAGGAGATACCGAGCGTAGAAGAAATCTCTCCAGGAAGGAGTAAGAGGAAAATAATTTTCTGACGAAGCATATAGCCTCACCACCAATAGTACCGATGAGGCATCTATGACCTTTGGAATCTTCGACAAAGACTCTTGAAGAGTAGATTCCGGTAATGAACTTTGAAGGTTGTCGAGAGAATGAAACCTTGTCTTGTCTGTAACAGCCGGAGTCACTAAGCAAGCAGACACAACAACAAAGATCTATAACACTCCTCTCTGACTTGGAGAAAAGCGATGACGACAAAGGCTGATCTAAGTAGAGTCGGTCAGGGGTTGCACAGGGAATTCATGTCTTCTGGTTCGAGCTAGCATATTGGACGATAGGCTATTACAAGATGGTCCTTGGGGTTAGAAATGAGGCAGGTTAAGCTTCGCCGCATCACAAACCCTAGTCGCCATAGGGGAGAGGATTCAGATATGGATCGAGTAGAGAAATCCCACGATACATGCTGGAGGCTAGTCCCATAGACAGATGCATCGTTCATGAGCGGGGCTACACCAGCAAACGTTGTAGCGTGAGAAGCCGAGACGACGAAGAGAAAACGACTTTCCATCACTAGAAAAAAAAAAGAAAAAATATCCAAAGGCAAAACAAGGGATATAACTAAAGATCCAAAGGAGCAAAAAAAGAGTGGTGAAAAGGCATAGCAAGATGGAGTGAGTCGATGACCACGAACGCCGCCGTCCATGACAGTGAAGCAAGATTTGAGTTCCTCGATATTTGGCCTCGGAGAGTTCAAAATTCAAAAGAGATAAACCATAGATGTTATCTATTAACGAGAAATAGTGTATAGAACTTGGTTAAATGGGTTTGATTTTGTTTAGATAACATCTATAACAAACATCTTATAACTACCAAAACGTACCCTCCATCGTCAAAACCTACACTTTTGGAGGACCGATCCTGATATTTGTGGTGCTATAACCTTATACAGTGTTGGTCGAATTCTATATATGATTTTTTTCGGTTCAAGGGCTAATTGATAAATACATATTAATTCAAAAAAATTTGAAGACTTGAAGCAAATGTTTCGTCTAGCATGGTCAAAGTTGGTCGGTCTCTTGAAACTCCTAGAAATTCCTGAACTCGTCAATAACATTGCAAGACAAAAGCATAACATGATGAATGAATGGATGTCCAACATTTTCAATTTTTCATGGTGCCTCACGCTCACTTAAAAGTTTATATCCTTGTTATTCATGTAATATTTTTATAAACCCTTTACACAACTAAAATTATTACATAAAATTGTGATGTCTTAAGCGGTCCGTTCATTTGCCTATGTTTCGTCGAATATGAAACTCATAACCAACTTATCAAAAAAAATTAAAATTGTGTTAGTGACAAAAGGATTAAGATTTGTATAATGTTTTCTCTGTATCTCCTCTCAATGTCAAGCCACGCTTAAGTACAATATGTTCAACCCTAAACTTAGGTATCAAGCCAGAGTAAAAGTCTAATCTACCCATGTACACATAATAGAAATATTTACATATTAATCATGCCTTAATACCCCTCAAGTTGGAGAGTGTAGATCCGACACACCCAACTTGTCAATGAACTTATCAAACTCCAATTTTCCAAGTGCCTTTGTGAAGATATCTGCCAACTGATCCTTAGTAGAAACATGATGAGTCTGAATTATTCCACAAGTCACAACATCTCGAATAAAATGACAATCTTTCTCAATGTGTTTCGTCCTTTCATGAAACACTGGGTTAGCTGCGATATACATAGTCGCTCTACTATCACAGAAAAACGGAATAGGAGAAGAAAACCGAACACCCATATCCTCCAAAAGTCCCTTAAGCCATATTATCTCTTTGAGAGTGAGAGACATAGCTCTATATTCAGCTTCCGCAGACGACAAAGAAACCAACTGTTGCTTTTTCGTCTTCCAAGATATAGGTGAACCACCTAACTGTATAAACCAACCCGTTGTTGATCTACGAGTAACCGGACAACCCGCCCAATCAGAATCCGTCCATGCAACCAATGATAAATCCGTATGAGCATGAAGAAGGATACTTTGCCCTGGACTACCTTTCAGGTATCTGACTACGCGGATTGCCGCATCCCAGTGTGCTTCTTTCGGCTTTTGCATAAACTGAGAAAAAATATGTACTGAATAAGACAAGTCTGGTCTTGTGACAGCCAAGTAGATCAATCTTCCTACCAGAAGTCTATATGCCGCAACATCAAGAAAATCCTTCCCATCATCCAATGCCAGTTGTTGGTTTTGTTCCAACGGAAACCCCACTAGCTTGGCCGCCAATAAACCTGCCTCAGAAATAATATCGAGAATGTACTTCCGTTGACAAATATATATACCTTTAGGACTTCTCGCAACTTCAATACCCAAGAAATATTTCAGTAGGCCTAAATCCTTCATGTGAAAGCAACTACTGAGGTAAGCTTTAAACGTAGTAATAATAGCAAGAGAATTAACCGAAATAATCAGATCATCTACGTAAACCAACACATGCAATTGATCATCACCACGTTCCAACGCAAAGAATGAGTAATCCAAAACTGATTGTTGAAACCCATAGTCGCGCATAGCTATACTGAGCTTTGCAAATCGACACCTGGGAGCTTGACGAAGACCATAAATAGATTTATGAAGCTGACAGACCTGATTCGAATCCGAAGTCTAAAATCCTGGTGGAAGACGCATAAACACTTCTTCCTCCAAATCACCATGAATGAATGCATTATGAACATCCATTTGGTGAACTTCCCAATCCCAAGCAGCAGAAACCTCTAGGAAAGCTCGAACAGTGGTCATCTTTGCTACCAGAGCAAATGTTTCATCGAAATCGGTACCTTCAATTTGTCTATTACCACACGCCACCAAGCGAGCTTTATAACGCTCCAAACTACCATCAGAACGTAGCTTAACCGTAAATACCCATTTGCAAGTTATAACCCTCTTTCCTTTCGGAAGCGCTTCAACGGTCCATGTTCTGTTTGCCTCCATTGCGCCGATTTCATTACTAACAGCATCGCGCCAGACCTTATCCAACACTGCCTCTTTGTATGATTGAGGAATGACATACGCCGAGAGAGCAACCAGATACGCTCGATGAGCAACCAATAAACGTTCACAATCCACATAAAACTAAATCGAGTGTGGAGCCTCAGGAATCTCAGATGGAGCGACAATCATTTGCAAAACATAATCCTTCACTTTCGTAGAGAGTTTTTTGTCACGGAAACCACGTCCCAAAGGTTCCTCTGCCATCAGCTCAGAAGCCGAGGCCTCCACCATATTTTCATCTGTCGGAGACTCCTAAATCAACCCCGTGTCTTCGATCAAGTCTCGTACCACCGGCGCGGTCTCAGAAGGTAACAAATCAGAGACCAGTGGTTGAATCTCCACTTCTTCAGCAAAAATCGGTACATCGGAGTTGTCTTCGTCGTTAGGATCATCTGAAGAAGACGATGGCTTCATACAAACAGATGACGTCGTTTTTGAATAATGAGGAGAAGATCTAATGGACTCTGGCCCATTTTCTGTAGGCCCATCTTCATTCAAATCTGTTTGCAAAGAAACAAGTCCAATTCCTTTACTTATAACTCTCAACACATCATTTGAAACCAAATCTTGTTTTGCAGATTGCTCACTCGATGAGCTTCTAATTACTGGAGTTGAAATCTCTTCCATAGCCATGTTGTCACACAATCCAGACGTGTAATGAAACTCAGATTCAACAAATACCACATCTCGAGAAGTAAAAATCTTACCATTCTCTGGATCAAAAATACGCCATCTTTTTTGTACATTCGGATAACCAATAAAAATTCCTTTGATACTCCTCGACGCAAAATTATCTCCTTTGTGTTTTTTATTGTGCGCATAACAAACACAGCCAAAAATACGGAGATGAGAGAGAGGAGGAGATCTACCATATAGACGTTCAAACGGTGTCTTCCCGTCAAGAACCGGTGTAGGTGTACGGTTAATCAAATACGCAGCTATTAACACGCATTCACCCCAAAACTCCATAGGAAGTGATGCCTGAAATCTGAGAGAACGAGCAACATTTAGTTTATGTCGATGTTTCTGTTCTACTTTAGTACCGACATATGAAGTCTCATGAGAAATATTTTTTTCCCGAAAGTATGAAGTCATACACATAAACTCTGTCCCGTTATCACTGCGAATCGATCTAACCAGAACACTAAACTGTCGTTCAACATGTGCTATGAAATTCTTTAGGGTCTGCGAAACCTCTTGTTTGGTTGGTAATAAATACAGCCAAACACTCTGCGAAAAATCATCAATCAAGTTGAGGAAGTAGCTAGCACCAGAATGAGCTTTTATTCTGTAAGGTCCCCATAAGTCACAATGAACCATTTCAAACAACTTTGTACTTTTATTAGAACTAATGGGAAAACACAACGAGTTTGTTTTGCTCGAATACAAGTCTCGCAAACTTTATTCTGAGAATCCTTACTACAACTAGATAACTCTGGAATAGATAAAAGCTCTATAACTCTCTGTGAAGGATGTCCTAGGCGATGATGCCATACTTCTGCAGATACACGATCCGTGTTTTGTATAGCGCCTGCAAACTCCATCCCTCTCAGAAAATACAATCCATCAAACTGCTCAGCCACTCCAATCAGCGTCTTGGTAGTGCGATCCTGAATCAAGCACATCTTGTCAGTAGTTTGCAGAACATACTTTTTCTGCTTAGTCAACTGAGAAACCAAGATTAAGTGACAATGCAATCCTTCAACAAACAATACATCGTGAATTACTAACATAGAACTCAATGTCACAGTTCCTTGTTTAGTAGCTAGCGAAAATCTACCATCCGAAAGTTTAACATTTAATGGCACAACATCTTTAACTTCGGAAAGAAAGCTCATAGTGCCCGCCATATGGTTTGTAGCCCCTGAATCAATAATCCAAGAGTCAAGAATATACATACCGGATTGTGTTCCCACGGGTGCCTTTTTCTCATTTAACAACGAGACAAGTGTGCGCCATTGATCATCCGAGAGACCCGTCAGTCCAATACGATCACTCGCGGTTATCATGTTCGCCATTGGCTGTGACTGAGAGACCGGAACCTGAGCCACATTCACCCGAGCTGTCTCCACACGTGAGCCCGAGCTAAATTGTCCTCTTCCTCGACCTCCCTGTCCACACCCCTTTTCCTTTTCTCCCCACCATTCTGGATATCCCAAGGTTTTAAAACAATTGTTGGATAAATGTCCATCTTTTCCACAAGTAGAACACTTCAACTTCATTCTCTCTTCCTTACACAAAAACAGAGGGTTTGAACTTCCAGAATGTTGTGTTTGTGCCTGAGCTCTTACGACATGGGCCATAATGTCATACTTCTCCTCATATACACGTGATATATGTTTTGAGTCTTCGTCTTGAAGAAGCACATTGTATGCTTCATCCAACAAAGGCAAAGGATCTCGCGACAACAAGTTTGATTTTGCCGAGCCATGTAAAGCTTCATCAATCCCGGTCAGGAACTTGTGTAAACGATCTTCTTGTCTCTCTTTCTCCATAACAGCTCCCATTGGACACCCGCATGACTTCGTCTGTCTAAACTCAGCCAAAGAAGTCCATAGATGCATCATCTTTCCATAGTATTCCTCCATAGACAATCCATTATGTCTACACATCGCAATCTCGGACTTGACTCGTTGCACTCTTTGGCCATTCTTCACTGAATACCTTCTCTTTACATGTTCCCACAGGCCACTAGCTGTTTCAAAGTTTGACAAAGTTGAGCGTATGTTTTCAGAGATCGTAAGCTTCATCCAAGAGATCACCAACGCTTGATTTGTCCACCAATCTTCCAAATCTCCAGATTCTTCATCAGGTTGTGTGATTGATCCATCCACAAAACCAAAAATTTTCATAGACCTCAACGCCATTCTCAAGTTACCTGGCCACTCATTATAATTGGAACCCTTGAGAAGAGGCTGTGAAATCACAGATCCTGGATTATCACTTGACGATAAGTCGTATGGTGATATCGTTCTTCTCTGGACTTCAACCCGAGTGCCCTTATCCGCAGTCTTCTTACCTCCTGAGCTCATTGAAGACTGCTATGTTCTCTCACCATCTTTCTCCATTGTATTGTCGAATGAAATAGAGTATTGTTTTAAAAACAGAACCAAAACAAGCTTAATACCACGCGATGTCTCTTAGCTCAATCATAGGACCAAGAATTCCTGCTCTGATACCATGACAAAAGGATTAAGATTTGTATAATGTTTTCTCTGTATCTCCTCTCAATGTCAAGCCACGCTTAAGTACAATATGTTCAACCCTAAACTTAGGTATCAAGCCAAAGTAAAAGTCTAATCTACCCATGTACACATAATAGAAATATTTACATATTAATCATGCCTTAATAGTTAGTGATATCTATACTTTTTAGAGATCCAATTAACGTCAAAGATCACTAGTAAATGTGAGTAAGAGAAGAAGTAAACCTTCCCACGGATATTGGCGGAGAATGGATACATAATCACTATAACTACAATCAGTAGTGGTGTTTGTATATGGAGCATCATAAGTTCATCAAAGTCAAATTCACCGTGGAAAATGGTTTAAAGTAAAACTCTATAAATTAATTATCATAGGACTTTGAAAATGTATTAATTTATAAAAATATTAATTACTCAAGAAATTAATGAAGTATTAATTTGTAGAGAGAGTTCAATTTTAGCATATATTTTAACTTTTTCAAATAATATGATACATTAAGAATTTAAATAAGGGCAATTCTCAAATTNAAATGTTAGAATGACCATTTTGCCCCTGAGCTAAATATTGGCGAAAAAAAAACCTTTCGTCGAACCTTCATCGTCCGCTATCGTCGAATCTTCATCGCCGATTGTAAGAAATTTCCGGCGATTACCAGCGATTTCCGGCGATTTCTGGAAATTTCCGGCGATTTCTGGCGACAAATACGTCTATTTTATCAGAATTT
>OVAN01014171.1:163-12249 GCA_900406275.1 Anastatica hierochuntica | reverse complement strand
GTGGACTATAATTTTATTATTTATAATTATTTATAAATTATGTTTACAATGCTTGTGGACTATATTTCGTATGTGGGTTATGATTTACTTTGATAAATAAACATAAAAAGGACATTGTAATTTAACCCTCCATATAATACTTATATCTGCGAGTACTTATACTTGCGAATCCTCGCGGACGGTCAACTAGTATATAGTAAAAAGTAGGATAGGAGGATTTAACCAATTTCCTATAAGTATCTATATTTTCAAAATTAAAATCATATTTTTAATTAAAATTCAAACCCCATTGTTACAATAATGTGGACCATCTCAGATACACTATTCATCCATTGGTGTAACTGGAAAAGAAGTCCGAGGAAGAGAGTCGAACATTTCACTTTTTTATGAGCCTCTCATCAATCCCACACAACAATGCATAAACCTCCCATGAGAAAAGTGAAAAGTTTCAGAAAACTATAGATAACATTAGAATTTGGAGATGAACATTTCACTTTTTTACCTGTGCATATGTTAGCATCCGTCTGTTTGGTTTCAAACAGCTTTTGTCGATATTCGAGTCTTTAGGCCAAAACTCCCAGTAATTAAGAGGTAATGTTAATGGTCTGCAAATACGGAGCTTAAATAGGTTGTCTTCACTTACTCCACAAATAGAGGGTAACCACTATTTGACTGAAAATTCGAAATAAAACAACCTAAGAACACATTCTTTATTTAAAAGGAGAAGTTAGTTGCACTCAAACTTCTTTTTACAGTGAAGTATCTACATCTCACAGACAGGTCTTTAGTACTTTGTACGAAGCAGATACTTCTCTCGGACCGGTCTTTGTAAAAGCAAAAATCTTTTTTTTTTGATCATCTAGCTTAGCTTGGATTACTGAAATGCAAAGTTTACAAATTACATAGGAAATGACTTTGACAAAAAACCTTTCCTACAAAAAATGAGAACAAAGGAATTTCAACAAAGATTATAGATGAGTAACTCTTTCTGCCTCAAAAACAGATGATAACCATGGTGGAGGACCTATTTGAACATAAGACTGCAATCTTAGATCCTTTATGACACTTTCGGCAATAAGAGATGCTCCTCTATTTCTTTGTTTCAATTCAAAAACCACTTCCCAACTTGATAATGAGGAAACTTCCTTTTGTAACTCTGAAGATTGAAACTGAAAGGCTGGCCAAGATTTTGGCTTCTTCAATGCATTAACCAACTCCGGACCTGGAAAAGCAAAGATGATATTATCTTTGTGATGACTTACCATACTCTCCATTGCCCATTTTAAAGTGAGGAATTCAGCTTCTCTTTTATCAGGGGTATTGGGAAAGGCTCTTCTACTATGTAACAAAACTCTTCCCCACTCATCTCTTAGTACCCAAGCCGCACCTCCCAACCTATTTCCTTTTGACCACACACACCCAATATTGCATTTCAACCAGTTTGGTCTAGGGGGAATCCAAAGAACTTTATTGCTTCCACACACACCCAAAAGCAAAAATCATTTAATTGACTTCTCTTTTAATATATAGGAGGGTCTATACTATAAAAGATGAAGGGACCTTTCTATAGGGTGACACATCATCATTTGACAATTAATTAAACTTATTTAAAAGAAAAAAATTAAAACTAAATTTGTTACATTCATTTGGTGTTTGAATAATTCTTCAATTTTTTTACTGATTTTTTCTCTACAAAAATTGTAATAGATTAACATGACAATTTCACAAAAACTATTTTGTAAATAGAACTAATTAATGTAACATAAGATAATATTGTACTTATATGAAGATTGATTATATTCAGTAGTAATTTCAATTTCCGAGGGAAAAGAAGAGTCATTAATAAAGACAATAAAAAATTTAAATTTAAAATAAATAACTCATCAACAAGAGACTTTAAAACCTTTGAAGTTGCACTACAATTCAATTTAAAACAGATAAACAAAATTAAAATTACAAAACATAAGGCATAAAAATATTTGAGAAACGATATGAAAAAATTATAAAAAATAAAAAGTAAAGAAAAATATGCAAAGAAACAATATAGAAGACGACAAAAATAAAGAGGAAAATAAAGGAAACAAAACAAAAAGACGTAAGGCATTGAAAAATGATAAACTTTAGAAAAAAATGTAAAATAAAAAACTAAAACCATATATTAAAAAGTTTTAAATTTTATACGATTGAAATTAGGATGAAAGAAGAAAATAAGAAACAAGTAATTCATAGAGAACTAATGAATAAAAAATTAGTATAATCAAGAATGCAAAATACAAAGAAAAATGTAATACAATATTAGTTTATAGACTAAAATTTTTATATTATGTTGCATCTCACTAATTTGATCAATAACAATAATATATAAAAGAAGACCCGCGCATAGCGCAGATTCTCTCCTAGTTCATATAATGCTTCCTTAGGCCTATTTTAGATTGTTACTTTTTTTTAACACTTGTAAAATCTTAAATATATCATTATATAATCTCTATTTCTATTAAATATGATGATCAACTACCTGGAACATATGCCATATTGATGAACAACTTCACGAACAACGCTTTCACGATGCAGCTCTCCCGGTAGTATTTGGATAGACGGACGGTTCTGCATGTACAATATTCTCGACGAACAGGCTCTCTCCGCAACACATGATCAGAACGAACGGCTCTATCTGCAACACTGAGGGACTTTCAATAAGCTTATATCCTATATTCTGTAAATATTTTACCATCTGGAAATCGAACCAAAAGCTTTTAAAACCTTGACCACTAGGACACAGTACTTCCACAAATTATTACTGCCTTCTTGTTTAAACCCATGTCCTAGCGAAAAACAGATATAAAGAAAAACTCTATCCAACGTCGACTCGCTCCCTTCGTCTTCCTCATTCCCATTAGCTTAATCCAGCCGTTGCAACTTGTTCTTATGCTCCATAACATTAATGTCCCAATTTTTAGCGTCATAAAGGCCCATTATTCAGATAAGCAATCGACAACCTAAGAGATTTTACCACTATATTAACGGATGGCAAGATCCATATCCCAAACATACCTCACTATATCGTTCCAATTTAGCCACCATCGATATGCCTTCTCAGAGTCAAAAACCTTCAGGTCTGTATTATTCCTTCATTGTAGATTCACATTAGTCTATAGTCAAAGCGAAACTGACTAATTTTCATGTTCAGTTTTTTTCAGTTTTGCGAGGAGGCTATGCGAGGGAGAGAAAGTCTGTGTCAAGAACGACGTACGGTAGCTAGATGTGTAGATTGGACCGCCGAGAAAGAAAAAAAGGTGCACAACACAAGGACTTCAACGATAGCAATTCCAAATTCATGTCAGAGAACCGATTTCACTTTGTAGTTAAATTGAAATATGAGAAACATGATTTCATGGTAGCTTGCATAACCCTAAATCGTTTACTCTTCACGCAAGTTTTCTGATTCCTTTCATTATTCATTTTCAACTGTTTCTTAGGTCCTCTATCAAAATTTATATGTGTTTTTTGGGCTGGTTATCAAATTCTCAATGTTAATATATATGGTCTCTACTTTTTTTTTGTTCAAACCTTTTTCAACGGTTAGAAACCATATAATCAAATTCTGGAATGACCTCCTTTCCGCCCAAAAATTCTCAAATGATTTCGTGGTTTTTAAATTATCTTACTTCTTTTTAAATAATAATTTGGTTAATTATAATTTTGTCATTAACTATTTCTTTTATTTATAACTCAACCACACACATGTATATCCACCCATTCATTTTAACCGAATCTTTAATGTTAAACAGTTCTAAGCCACTCAAATCTTCTTTAATCTCCTATTCTCTTTTCCACCTCTTTCTCTTTTCACCTCTATCATTAGTTAAATCCATTATATATCTAACATACACACCAAAATCATCTTCTCCTCCACTCTCCTGTTGAAGATGGATTACATCTCTCGACAAAGCCCATAAACTAATTGATTTTGGCTCATTTGATTAATGGCAGTTTAAGAGGAATGCCGACTTCGATCAGGAAAAGGAAAGCCGACCTCGATCAAGAAAAGGAAATCTTTCGACTATAAAAAGAGAATATCGAAGGCCAAGAATGGACATTCACACATACATGCAATTCGACTAATGAGATAAGGGTTTTGACCAATCATTGTTCTTGTTGAATTTGATAAACAATTTACAATTTCAAAGTTTTTTCTCTTCTGTAATCGTCTTCAATAGATCAACAAACATCTTTCAAATAATCTACTATCAAAGTCGTGCTTACTTCCAGTACGTGCCGATTTCATATTAAACATGTAACGTCCACCTTGCCCCTAGAGCACGACACGTCACTTTACCTAGCTTAACTCTCAAGAAACGCATACTCAATCTCAAATAATCCAATCCATTCATTCTCAACTCATTCTCAAATCTCAATCCAAAAGACCAACTCAAAAGAAAGTTCAAATCATCTCAAAGAAATTCGAATCAACTAAAATACGTCTCAAATCATTGGAAACTCAAAGAAAACAATTAAAACTCCCAAAAGTGAACACCATGATCCATCCAATGCCTCCATCTACTCGTCATGCTCACCTGAAAGATGGAAAAAGGGAAGGAAAGAGAGAAAAGGAGTGAGTGACAGGGGAGTCACCCAGCAAGGTGGTGGATTGCTAAGCCTCGCAAGTCCGCAGACTCAGCCTAGCAATACAACCCACAAGAATATAGAACTAGACACACAAACATGGCAAACATCCCATCCTAACACTACACCCCGGGTCTCCTATTAATCACAACCTCTATTTTCCCCATGATGGTAACATCTCACACAACCATCGAACATCTCACCACTTTGTCATATTCCCAACCCCCATTTCCCCATGATGGTAACATCTCACACAACCATCGAACATCTCACCCCTTTGTTCCCCACCCCAAGCAACTCTAAGACTAACAAGCACAAACATCAAGCATACTACCTAGACTCTCAAGCAGGACTATCATTCAATTCTGTGACGAGTCCTATACTATTGGAAGAGGATTTCTAGACCCATGTGTACGGGGGATCGTGAGAAAAGCTCCTTACCTTAGCCTTAGATCGCGGTAGCTTGCAGAAGGATAGATCCGACCTCTGGGAGAATAGATCTGAAACCTAAGAGAAGGATTCCAGATCCGGGAAAAGGAGAACCGTGTTAGAGTTTCCTGACACACAAACAAAAACAAAAGAAAGGGAGATCAAAGTGCCAAGGTGATTACCTTGGAGAAAACTAGTGGTGACGAGAGAGAAAACGAGAAGAAGTTGAAGATTCACGAAGAAAAAGGCTTGGCCGCGGGTCTCGGACACTCCGACAGTGCGGCGACGGCGTGCGGCGGTGGGTGGGCGGCGGATGGGCAGCAACTCTCTCTCTCTCTCTCTCTAGGTTTTGTGGCAAACTCTCTTCCTCTCCTCCCTCTCTTCTCCTTTTATAAGTGGTGGGAGTTGGGATTAGGGTTTGCCTTAATGGGCTTGAGCCTTTTTCTCTTTTTGTTGGGTTTGGTCCATCATAATTCTCCCTCACTTCACGGGAGTTCGTCTTCGAATTCAGGTTCCGACTAGGTTGCGGACCTTGATCCTCAAAGAGGTTGGGGAAATCCTTCCTCATTTTGTCCTCACTTTCCCACGTTTCCTCTTGCAGACTTCCCATTCCCCACTGGACCCTTACCATTTGGGTCTTCTTCCCTTGATATTCATGTTCTTTCCGTTAAATAATCCGTACTGGCGGGTTCGATACTGACAAGTTCCTACCCAAACCTTCCGGTGGCTTAGGCAGAATGAGCTCTGGCTCCTTTACAACCTTTCTTAGGACCGAGATGTGGAACACGTCATGGAAGACTGCCAGTTCCTCTGGCAGGCTCAGACGGTAAGCCACAGCTCTGATTCTCTCGATAATTGGGTACGACCCCATATACCTTGGTCTTAGTTTCTTCAAATTTCGATCTTTGTGGCCTCCCTGGAAGGTTCTCATCTTGAGATACACTGAGTCACCCACTTCGAATTCCAAATCCCTTCTCCGGTTATCCGCGTAACTCTTTTGACGGTCGTGGGCTTCCTTTAGCCGTCGTTTCAGTAGTTCTACCTGCACTACTGTTTCCTGAACCACTCCCGGCTCCAGGTCTCGCCTCTCCCCCACTTCAGTCAAGCACAAGGGGGTTCGACAGGGCCTCCCATATAAAGATTCATAGGGTGTCATCCCTATGCTGGCATGGTAGCTATTATTGTAAGCAAACTCCACTAATGGTAGGTACTTGCCCCAATTCTCTTCCCAATCCAGCACACATGCCCGCAACATGTCCTCCAAAGTCTGAATCGTTCTCTCAGATTGTCCATATGTCTGCGGGTGGTATGCTGTACTGAGGTGTACCTTAGTCCCCATGGCTTTTTGAAAGGCTTGCCAAAACATCGAGGTGAACTTTGTATCCCGGTCAAACACTATACTCACTGGTACCCCATGCAGCCTTACTATTACATCCACATAACTCTGTGCAAGTTGATCCGCCCCATCAGTTTTCCTTATGGCCAGGAAATATGCGGACTTGGTAAGTCGATCTACTATTATCCAAATAGCATTCTTTTTTTCTGGGGTTCTAGGCAGCCCGGTGACGAAATCCATGGTTACCATGTCCCATTTCCATTTTGGTAGTGGTAAATTCTGCAGCAATCCACTGGCAACCCTGTGTTCCGCCTTTACCATCTGACACGTTTGGCAGCACGATATCCAATCAGCTACGTCGCGTTTCATGCCGTTCCAATGGTAGAACTGCTTCAGATCCTGATATATTCTGTGCAGCCCGGGGTGGATGGAGAACTTCGTCTGGTGTGCTTGTTTCAAGATTTCCTTCCTTAGCACCTCATCTGCAGGTACACATACTCGGTTTATGAGCATGTAGGTCCCATTCGTCGCCGTATGATATCCTGAAACTTCCTTGTGGATCAGGTTTCGTAGGGTATCGTCCTTCTCCTGCCCTTGGCGGATTCTCTACAACAGGTCTGCCTCATTTACTGCATCCAGGCCTGTGGCATTTCCTTTGATTTTTGTAGCACACAAGTGTAGACTCGCCACCATAGTTACTAGCTCCTTGACCTCTTTCACCTCGGAGACATCGTTTCTCCTTCTACTCAAGGCATCTGCTACCTGGTTGGTCTTTCTAGGATAGTAGGCGATGTCTAAATCGTAGTCAGCTAGCAGTTCCACCCATCTGCGCTGTAGATTCAAGTCTGCTTGAGTGAAGATGTACTTTGAACTCTGATGATCTGTGAAGATTTTCACCCTCACGCCGTACAAGTAGGCCCTCCAGATCTTTAGAGCGAAAACTACTGCAGCCAACTCTAAGTCATGGGTGGGATAGTTCAACTCATGGGTCCTCAGCTGGCGGGAAGTGTACGCAATCACCTGACCTTCCTGCATTAGTACGCACCCCAGCCCTATCCCAGAGGCGTCGGTGTAGACCTCGTATGGTACTCCTGTCCTTGGTAGCACCAACACCGGCGTTTGCGTCAGGTGCTTCTTCAGCTCCTCAAAGCTTTGGGTGCAAGATTCTAACCACTCAAACTTTGTGTCCTTCCCCGTGAGGCGCGTCATAGGTTTGGCTAGGCTGGCGAACCCTTTCACAAACTTCTGGTAATATCCCGCCAATCCTAAGAAGCTACGAACTTCAGTAACACTTCGGGGTACTGGCCAATTGGTGATAGCCTCAATCTTTTCCGGGTCAACTGCTACTGCACTTCCAGAGACAACATGGCCGAGGAATCCAATCTCCCTCTGCCAGAAGTTGCATTTGCTTTCCTTGGCAAATAACTTTTCCTTTCTCAGCTTTTCTAGCACCACCCTTAGGTGCCAAGCATGTTCTTCCTTACTCCTTGAGTAGACAAGGATATCGTCAATGACACAATCATGCACTTGTCCAGATGTTCTCGGAAGACATTATTCATCAGCTTTATGAAAGCATCCGGAGCATTCGTCAATCCAAAAGACATAACCACAAACTCAAAATGCCCATAGCGTGTCCGGAAGGCCGTCTTATGGATATCTTGTTCTGCTATTGGGATTTGGTGGTACCCGGATGCCAGATCTATCTTTGAGAACTAGGAGGCACCTTGCAACTGGTCCAACAACTCATCTATGAGAGGCATCGAGTACTTTTTTTTATCGTCACCTTATTCAATCCCCTATAATCGATGCACAGCCTGAAGCTTCCGTCTGTCTTCTTCATAAATAAGACTGGCGCCCCCCACGATGAGCTACTGGGCCGAATGAACCCTTTGTCGGTTTGATCCTCCAACTGCTTCTTCAACTCCGCCATTTTCGCTGGGGCCAGACGATACGAGGCTCGAGACACAGGGGCCGTCCCTAGCTCTAGCTTGATTGTGAATGCGTCTACCTTGGAAGATGGCAGTCCTTTTAGGGGCTCGAATATGTCCTCGTATTCAGCTACTACCGGTATATCCCTTAATTCTGGCGCTTCTTCCTTCTGCTTGGTGGTGATTGTGGCTATGAAGGCTTCCTTACCCTGTTCCAGCAGTTCCGCTGCATGGAGCATGGATATGACCGGTATCCCCACCGTGCCTTGATAACTTGGTAGATGATATCTCCCTCCGGCCGTGCGAATCGCACCCTAGACTCCCGACATTCCAGGTGGGCATCGTAACGGTTCGTCCAATCCATTCCGAGGATGACGTTGTAATGATTGATTTCCATCTCCTCGAGGTTACTGATCATCTCTACTCCTTCTATGATAATCGACACGTCTAGATGTATACCAATGGCGCCTAGCTTCTCCGTGCCAACCGTGGCTACCTTCCGGTTCTCTGGTAAGAATTCCCCTTTGAAGGCCCAACATTTAGCAAACCGCGGACTCACGAAGCTATTAGTAGCTCCGGAGTCAAACATGGCGTAAGCTGCCCCTCCCCCAACTAAAACCGATCCTACATGATTCATATTTTTCCTATCATTCTACACATTCTCTTTTCCTTCTCAACAACATAGCAAGACACTCAACAGGAAAGGTAGAGTAGGGGAGTACACTTACCCGCGATCGGCTCGACTCCCTCATGGTTTCCCACTCCAAACACGCATGGCCCTCGGGCTTGGTGTTTCGGCGGCGGCGGCAGCTAGTAGTCCTCCAGCTCCGGGCAATCCCTGACGAGATGTCTTTCCCTCCTACATCGGAAAAATTCCATTGTCCTCTTGACGACCGGGGGCTCGGTGCAATCAAACATCATGTGCCCTACCTTGTTACACCGGAAACACCTCGGGCACGGTCCCGTATGGTATAGGCTACATGTTGCGCACCAGGGTTTTAAAACCCTTGCTTCCATTTGCTGGAAAGTACTCTTGGGGTTCTCCTGCGGCTTGTTAGCCCTTGGCTAGCTTGCCCTGCTTAACCCCTTCTCCTTGGTCATTCCCGCTTCCTGGTCCGCCGCGGTTTCCACTAAGTCATCAAGGTAGCGGTAGTCCTTCAGCTTGCAGCGGTTCCTGAGGTCTATCCTTAGCCCGTTCATGAACCTCCTGATGAGCTCCTCCTCATCTAGTGGTCGACCCATGAACCTGCGCAGTCGGTTGAACTCTTCAGCATAAGCACGAACAATACTCTCCTTCTGGCGGAGGTCCAGGAACTCATTCTCCATCTTATCCATGGTTTCTCTGGGGAAGAACTTCCTGGAAAACTGAGTACGAAAATCCTCCCAAGTCAGCTCGTACTGTCCACAAGCCTTGGCTACCAACACGTCCCACCACACCAGAGCTTCATCTTTCAGGTATTGAGTAGCCAGGTCTCGACGATACTCCACTAGACACCTCAAATGATCCAAGTTGTGCTCCAGCTTCCTCCTCCAGTTGTCCGATGCAGTGGGATCTGCCTTCCCGCTAAACATTTCAGTACCCAGTAGCTTGGACCCTGGGGGTAACAGTTTCGGTGGCGGCGGCGGTGGCGGGTATGCCTCCTGTGGCACCGAAGCTCCCCTAGGGGCCTCTCCTGCGGCAACCCCTGGGACCTGTGGGTTCCCGTACGGAGCTCGATACCTCTGGAGCACCTCAACAACGGCGGCTAACTGAGCGGCTTGCTGAGCCGCGACTGCTGGGTCTGCCTGCGGCGTGGCTCCCTCTGCAGTATTAGGGTGGCTATCCACTTCCTATCCCCCATGGACACTCTCTCCAACACTCTCCTGGGAGGCTTCCGCAACAGCCTCAGTAGTAGCCTGATCCCTGGTCTGTGACCAGGTCCGGGCCCTAGCAGCATTCCGACATTGGTTGGTGTTTCTCCTTGGTGCCATCTGAAAAGAAGACGAGCGGTTAGACCTTTACCCTAAACCAAAAAATGCATGAACGAATAAGGAATAGCGTTGGTGGATTTAGTGTTCTCTTTTCCCTCGTAAAAACCCCACCCTTAACCCCACAAACACTTTTAAATCCTGTTGAAAACCGATTCTCACATCCCGTCCTGCTTGTCTAACTGCCGCCCGGGTCAGAAACGGTTTGACAAACCCGCTTTGATACCAAATTATAACGTCCGCCTCTTGCCCCTAGAGCACGGCACATCACTTTANTCACTTTACCTAGCTTAACTCTCAAGAAACGCATACTCAATCTCAAATAATCCAATCCATTATTTCTCAACTCATTCTCAAATCTCAATCCAAAAGACCAACTCAAAATAAAGCTCAAATCATCTCAAAGAAATCCGAATTAACTAAAATATGTCTCAAATCATTGAAAACTCAAAGAAAACAATTAAAACTCCCAAAAGTGAACACCATGATCCATCCAATGCCTCCATCTACTCGTCATGCTCACCTGAAAGATGGAAAAGGGGAAGGAAAGAGAGAAAAGGAGTGAGTGACAGGGGAGTCACCCAACAAGGTGGTGGATTGCTAAGCCTCGCAAGTTCGCAGACTCAGCCTAGCAATACAACCCACAAGAATATAGAACTAGACACACAAACATGAAAAATATCCCATCCTAACACTACACCCCGGGTCTCCTATTAATCCCAGCTTCTATTTTCCCCATGATGGTAACATCTCACACAACCATCGAACATCTCACCACTTTGTCATATTCCCAACCCCCATTTCCCCATGATGGTAACATCTCACACAACCATCGAACATCTCACCCCTTTGTTCCCCACCCCAAGAAACTCTAAGACTAACAAGCACAAACTTCAAGCATACTACCTAGACTCTCAAGCAGGACTATCATTCAATTCTGTGACGAGCCCTATACTATTGAAAGAGGATTGCTAGACCCATGTGTACGGGGGATCACGAGAAAATCTCCTTACCTTAGCCTTAGATCGCGGTTCTAGCTTGCAGAAGGATATATCCGACCTCCGGGGGAATAGATCTGAAACCTAAGAGAAGGATTCCATATCCAGGAAAAGGAGAACCATGTTAGGGTTTCCTGACACACAAAAAAACACAGAAGGGAGGGAAATCGAAGTGCCAAAGTGATTACCTTGGAGAAAACGAAAAGAATTTGAAGATTCGCGAAGACAGAGGCTTGGCCGCGGGTCTTGGACACTCCAGCGGTGCGGCGACGGCATGCGGCGGCGGGGGGTGGGCGGCGGCTGGTGGCTCGGCAGTGGGTGGGCAGTAGCTCTCTTTCTCTCTCTCTCTAGGTTTTGTGGCAAACTCTCTTTCTCTCCTCCCTCTCTTCTCCTTTTATAAGTGGTGGGAGTTGGGATTAGGATTTGCCCTAATGGGCTTGGGCCTTTTTCTCTTTTTGTTGGGTTTGGTCCATCACAAAACAATTGGGACGTCTGTGGGAAATTAGATAACAATGCCAAGAAAGATTCAAGATGAGGGGAAACGATTAAACTGGCTGTGGGAACCGAAATTCTCACTGTCAATGTTTACTTGGTGCACGGATTCTCTGTGGCAAAAAGCGATAAGATCAGATGATGAACACGAGAAATTAGGTTATGGTTACGAAATTAAGCTGCGAGATAATATCAAACCAAAAGCGTGAGTAAAACGTATGAACGAGCAGTGTGCGAGATTCAGGTTAATGAGATTCGAATTACGAAAATAAGAGATGAACATATTATGAAACGAAACAAGTAGATAACGAA
>OVAN01014170.1:1141-12249 GCA_900406275.1 Anastatica hierochuntica | reverse complement strand
TTGCTATATTTGCTACTGGAAAAATCAAATAAATAACTTTTAATAACATTCATACAACGTTATTATAAATATTAGCAATTGCATAACAATTAAAGCTATTATTGTATGATTACCTATAGCATACCAAAACAACGCTATGTAAAATGCATGACCTATTATAACGGGCGCTGTCAGAGTGTCTAAGGAAGCGCTATTAAACGATACACAGAGCGTTTTTCGACCGCTATTACTACCCACATTTCCTGTAGTGACTTGATCTAAAGTTGAAGGCACTGCTCTCATCTCGTGTATCCAGGGTCTGCCCATGATCATGTTATAGGCAGAGGGGCCGTCTATAACAGAAAACTTAGTGGACAAGTTTATTCCCCCAACGCAAACTGGTAGCGCTATCTCTCTGACGCTTGACTTCTTAACTGAAGCCTACTAATGGCATGGCCTTCTTTGTTAGAGCTTCCTAGGTTAGCCCTAGATCCGTGTATGACCCCAAGAAGAGCACGTTGTAGAACTTCCATTGTCGATGAGTACTCTCTTCACCAAACAATTCACCACTGATAAGGAAACGACCAGGGCATCGTGATGCGAAGTCAGAACTTTGTATTGTTCCTCAGCCGTGAAGCTTATGGCCTCTTGGTTGTGCCCCTGACGCTTGGCTTTTGGTATGCCGTAGTTGCTTTTTGCGATCCTTTGCTTTTCTTCGCGGCAACATGTGTGATGCCGCTAACTTCAGATCCCCCGAATATGACATTGATCACTCGATCATGTCTTGGAGAGTCTGGAGCTTGGCGGCCTGCTGGGACACCTTCTTCCTGGTTACTTAGCATCTTCTTGGTCCTCTTAGAGAGAAACTCCCGCAAGTGCCTTTTCTTGAGCAGTTCGTTGACTTCTAGCGTTAGGGATATGCAATCCTCCGTTTTGTGACCATGGTCATTGTGGAAGTCACATCTTCTGGAGCCATCTGACTTGATCTCCCATCTCCTTCAAGAATCCCACCAGTTCCACTCTCGATATTGATAGATTTGATATATCGGGCCAGGTGTTCGTTGCAAGAAATCTGTTACCGTCTGGCTTACCCAAAGGTTTGTGCCCTCCTTTGGCTCCTTTTGCTCTGCTTTCTCCGGGAGGTCTTTGGTAGGGTTTGTCGTCCCTGGCTGTCTTCTCGGTCCTCATGACCCAATATTCTTTCCTAGCAAGCAGATCTTCTTCCCATTTGATCTGCGCCTGGGCACGAGCAAGTACATCCTCCATTTTCTTGCACTGGTACTTGGTCAGCTCCTTGTACAAATCCACCTCAGGGACGAGTCCTCTTTTGAAGGCAGAAACTGTGGCGACCACGCTGCAATTTAGTATTGTAACCTTCTGATTGTTGAAGCGTTGCATATAACTTCGAAGAGGTTCTGCCTTGCGTTGCTTGATCTCATAAAGATCGTCAGACGACTTGGGGTCACCCTGCTACAGTGCGAACTGCTCTATGAACAAGTCCGTTAGATGCGCAAAGGATCCCACGATTCCAGTTGGAATCGTGATGTACCACTGTAGGGCGGCGACAGTTATGCTGATCCAAACCCCTTGCACATAGCGGCTTCCATATGTTCTTTCTGAATCGCCACAGTAAGCATCTTCTGCCTGTATTGCGCGATGTGGTTATCCAGGTTGGAAGTCCCCTCGTATGGCTTGATAAAAGGGAAGGTGAACTTTCTAGACATGTCAAGCAATGCAATCTCGTCTGTGAAAGGGGTGCCCACATAAAAGCTTGGGGCACTTTTCCTCAGAGGAGGTGCAAAGCCTGGAAGACGTTCGATTACTGATTTTAAGGCTTCAAACTTGTTGGGGAACATCTGTTCCAGACGTTTGGCTTCGTCAGAAAGTGGGACGTGGCTTACGGCCTGCTGTCCTTCTACTTCCATGGGGTCTCACCTTGCTCCTGACTAGGACCCTGGTTCCCCTGGGCCCCTGTCGCCGTTTGACCTCCTCTTTCTCCAGTGTTATTGGCTGGAGGAGTTTCCAGAGTTAGCATCCGGGACACGTGAACCCTGAACCTCTGACCCGTATCTTGAGTAGCCGTTAAGGTCGAGTTTGTCTTCCTGAGAGCCTAATTCTCCAATTCGAGCTGCTGCAGGCGTTGTGCGTTCTTCTGAAGCATCTTAGTGTAAACCTCCATCTATTTTCTCAAAGCTTGCAAGTTTGTGGTTGCGGCCTCGGCTCCAGTTGGAGTTTGATCCCTCCAAAGTTGTTCCATCTCACCTAGTCTAGTCTGCAAGGTCTCCAATTTAGATCGCATCTCTTCGTAGGTGAGCTCTGCTCGTGCATGTGTGATGTTTACAGTGTCATGGTTGTCTCCAGCCATTGTCACGTACTTTTGGATGAGAGCTCCCCTCCTTCTAGCGCCAACTGTTATGGGTGATTTTAGGATGTTCTTTAGAAAGCACTACGGAAGCTGGAAGACAATGAGCATGCAAATTTTGGTATTTTCGATATAAGCAAAAGAGATGAAAAGATGTGTTTACTATTCTCTTAAGCTTAGGGTTTTTTTGGATTCCTTCTCCTAACCCCTAAGCTTTATAGTTATATGTGGAGTTCATCGTTATCTCCTTCAAACTAGGAGATATCGTATCTATCTAATAAGTTTACATGATTATCTACTTATTTAATTGATAAGATAAACATCAAATAATAGCAGCTGGCTTCGGGCCTCTGGCCCTGCTATGGCATCCACCTTCTTGATTCGCTGTGCATCTGGCTTCATGCTTCTGGGCATTTCCCTGCCTTGCGGCTTTACTGTTGTACTCAATTCGAACCAGGGGGAATTCCCAAGGCTCAAATTACTCCCAACAGGTACTACTCTTCATCTAATCTCTTACAAGCTAGAACAGGGACGAAGCCATCGTACATTTGGCAATCGCTCTTAGTAGGTAAAGAGTTACTATGGAAAGGGATGTGTATAATCATTAGAAGTGGCACTGAGACGGCTTATGTGTACACATTTTCATGCATATTTTGATGCATTTTAGCTTAGTTTCATCCACATTTAGGTTGTAAATATTGCATATAAGTCTTAGAATCCATAAGTTTGAGTCTAGAGTCTAGTTGAGGAGCATATTTCATTTGCATATCATTTTCTTTGCATTTGTAGGTGCAATTTAAAGATGGATTCATGGAAGCTCTAGAGGTGGATCTAAGGATGAAATGGAGCTAAAAATAAAGAACAAAGGAAGCTAAATGCTATGGGAGAAGTTGGGATCAAGTAGAGCAATCAAGAGGAGGAAGAAGAGACAAAGAGTTGTCAAGGTGCCCAGCTGTTGACACCTAGGTCGACAGTGAGTCACCTTGGGTCGACTGTAGCCTCCCTTGGCAGCTTTGCTGCCAAGGTGAGATATTGTCGACCCCTGGTCGATGGTGGGTTACCTTTGGGCGACGACTGCCTCCCTTGACGTGAACAAACCCTTTTTAGGGCACCCATACTCTTTTCTTTTAGTATAAATAACCTCCTATTGAACCAAGAACATATATATGCTTAACTTTTGATCAACTTTACTTTTCTTTCATCTATTTTGAGATCTAAACTATTGTAATAACTTCTTGATACTTTTGAGTGATTTGAATATTTTCTACTCATCTCTTTCTCTAGATCTATTTGTCTAAGAAAATGGGAGCTCAAAGACCAAACTCTTATCTTTGGATTTCCATGACTCTTAGTGAGTAGATCCTTCTTGGATCTTGAGATATGGTAGGCTATGGTTAGATCTAGGGTTGTGATGGATGATTAGGCTAAATTTTGGCATAAATTCCTACTAGATCTAGTTTAGTTCTTTAAAGTTTATTGCTTGCTCATGGACGCCTATAAAGTGTTCGATGAAATACTTGAGAGAACTAGATCTATGTTTTCACCTTAAACTATGAGAGTAGTTTTCCCAATGGGACATCAAGGTGTTAAATGGCTAGAAGGGCTTGAGGAACACTATCACATACATGTTTAGATAGGCAACAAACGAGAGTTGAGCCTTGTAATGTGTATAAGTGAATAGATCTTCGCCACGAGAGTGAGTTCATCGATAATAGAGGGATCCTTGGTCTAGGAATAGCTTCAATCCTCTAATAAAGACTTACCAAAGTCCATCACATCACTAGATTGACCTCGAACCCTTTAACATTATCTCAAGTTCCTACTTTTTTATTGTTTGCATCCAAGTTCACTCCTTTATTGATTTACTTACTTGCTTGCTTAAATATTGCTTTCTTATATGCATTTTCTTTATGTTTGACCTTGTTGATCATTAAATTTAGTGGAGGCCTGTGACAGTCCCCATCTAAATTGACCATCTAGACTAGGATTCTTAGTGTATTCTCTTTGCTTAGGTTCTACTAGTCTAGCCTTCAAATCCTTGGACGATCCTAAAGTACTACAATTGACCCCGTTCTCTTGCGGGATTGAAAGTAGGGTTTAGGTTTACAAATTTTAAACTTCGAAAAACCAGCCCACGTCAAGTTTTGGCGCCATTGCCGTTGGATTTAGGCTTTAGCTAGGATCTTCAAAGAGAGTTCTAGGATTCAAGGACTTGGATTTATCTTTTTTTCTTATTTTATTTAAGTTTTTAACTTTCTTTTGTTGATTTTCTTTTATTTGTGAAGGTACATGATAACAAGATCAAGAAGTGAGCCAAATACAAGATTTATTGACATTGATCCAAAAATCATTGAAAGTCAACAATCAAAACAAACAAGAGTTAGACAAAGACAAGCCCATCTAAGAAGGTTGGGTATGAATCAAGAAGTTGGAAAAGAGAATCTTCCACCTATGAAGAACCCTCAACAAGAATGAATTTCCCCTCCTAATCATGGGGGTTTCGTTGGTCAAGAAGATCCCGGGAACCGCCCATTCCACCTCCCTAGACAAGAACCGAGGATTGGAGAAGGTGATGAGCCATTCACTAATGGCGTAAGGATGGGTATAAGACCCCCACCAATCCAGAACAACAACTTTGAGATCAAGTCAAGTTTGATCAATATGGTGCAAAACGCTAGATTCTTTGGTCTTGCGTTGGAAAACCCTCTAGAGCACTTGGACAACTTTGAAAGGTTAAAACGGTAAAGTTCAATGGAGTACCGGAGGACATCATCAAATTAACTTTGTTTGCATTCTATTTAGGAGACAAAGCATCTCAATGGGAGAAAGGCGTTGTGATATCTTCTATCACAACATGGGACGAGTGTAAGAGAAGATTCTTGGCTAAGTTCTTCTCGCCCCAAAGGATGACAAAGATAAGGAGTGAGATCTCTACCTTCAAGCAAGGAGGAATGGAATCACTATATGAAGCTTGGGAACACTTCAATGAATACATAAGGAGTTGTCCTCACCATGGTATCAAAAAGGGCAACCTACTTCAAATTTTCCATAGAGGTATCCAAGAGAAGTACCGCTTGGCTTTGAACGCCGCCTCCATGGGAAGCGGTGCTAGTCTTTCTGCCAATCAAGGAGAGAAACTCATAGACAATCTCGCCCAAAGTGACAATTGCGATGAGAATGATTATGGTAGAACGGTGAGAAGCACGAGATCTAAGGAAGACAAGATTAAGGAGATAAGTGATAAGGTTGATAGGCTCATTCAACAAACAAGAAGAAGTGTTCACTTTGCGGAAACCGAAGTCAAAGGACAAGAGGTTAAGAACTAAGTAGAAGTGAGCTACATACAAGGAGGGTACTACCAAAAACCCTTCAACCAAGGATACAAGCCTTTCAAAAACAACAACTTATCCTACCGAAGCACTTATGTGGAAAATCCACAAGATCAAGTATATCCTTCAAAGACTAATCAACAAGGGTACCAATACCAATATTAGCAAGGCTACTACCAAAAGCCTCAACATCAAGCCGGTCCTACCAAAGAAGAAGAGAATCACGTTATGCTTAAGAAGCTAGTAGAAGGACAAAATGAGACAAAAGCCGAGCTCAACAAGAAGTTTGGGGAGATGAATGTGAAGATAAAGTCTATCTACCGAGACATGAATATCGAACATGAAGCTCTTGCTTCACATGTTAAGGTAATAGATTCTCAACTCCAACAAGTGATCTCGGACCGTAAGGGAAAAGGAGTAGCTAAAGAGAAAGGAAAATCAAGCAAAGACTTTTGCAATGCTTTATTAGAAAATACCGACCACACTCCTCAACCATGGGACGTTATTATCTTTATTCTTGAAGAAGAAAAGATTATTGATGATTTTGAGAATCTATTTATGAATCCTCTTGATGAGATTTTTGATTGCTTGGATGTGGATTTGGTTGGGAACCCGATCATTAAGGAAGGTCATGCCGAATTTGACCTTGATATTGAAGAGAAAAGTGCTCCGATTGGAAAGGAGGTTGAGAAAAAGGACACTCATTTGGCTAAAGGAGGTGTCGAAATTGAGAAGGAAGAAGAAGAGCCTTTGATTGTTGATGAGGCTACTAAGGAAGAGGTTTTTAAGGAAGCTAAGAAGGATGAAGGCTTCATGGAAGAAGATAAATTCAATGTCTCAAGGGAAGAGACATTTAAAAAAGAGGATGAGAAACCAAGGCCTCCTAGCGGTGAGCCTAGTGAGAAGGACATAAGTGAAGAGGAATTCTCCATCTTGGACTATTCTTCTACAAAGTACCGCTTACCTTACCCTTGATGTTACAAGAAGGAGATCTTAGGGGTGCTTTATCGTAAGATGAAATATGATGGCGATTTAGACATACCTAAAGAATGGTACGTGATAGCCAAAGCCGATGCAAGGGTTAAGGAAAAGCTTGAGAAGAAATTGGCCACCATAGAGAGGGTAGAGAAGGTGCTTCAAGCTAACAATATCCCAATCTATATAGTGGAAGAAAATTTCTTAAAAATGAACAATGATGAAAGAAGGTTCGTAGTGCCTTGTGCTCTAAAAGGCTCTCAATTTGAGAATGCTCTAGCGGATACCGGAGCTAGCTTGAACGTGATCTCTCTAGGCCGTATAAAAGAGCTTGGTTTGGAAGGTGAAATCAAGGAAGGGGTTAATCTCGTACTTTTGGGAGATGCTACTCGAAAAGTTCCAATGGGAAGGTTGGAAAACGTGAGACTAAGAGTGGGAAACACTTATGTGGAGAGTAAATTTGTGGTAATGGATAACAATTCTACCCAAGCTAAATTCTCAATTCTACTTGGAACCCCCTTCTTGTTAACTACGGGTGCCATAATCGATTGTGAAGCAAAGAAGTTGACATTGGAATACGTCGACAAAGGAGTATCTTATTCTATGATTGAACTTGATAAAGATATTAGGTATTTTGGTAAAATGTACCAAGGATAGGCAAGGAAAATGCCTAGGATTCATGATGAGAATGTAGCTAGAGGAGAAGACATGAAAGAACTTGTATCTCCAAGTTTCAAAAGTTGCTACAACCCGAATGTCTACAAAAGAAAAGGAGTTGCTAACTTCTTCAAGATAAGGGATTATGCGACAAAGAAGGCACCGATAGGACCCGACTTTGAAAGGATGGTCCTTCATTTCATTAACTAAAAGAAAGAAGAACGGTCAAGTTAATGACCTTAAACAAGCGCACTGAGAGGCAATCTCATGCATATCTTTTGCAAATATTTATTTTTAAGTCTTTAATTTTCATGCTTTTAATTTCAAAAATGATGATTATGTCTTGAGAAAACCTCGTTTCAAAGATATTACTTTGCTCTAAGTTTAGGTGCCAAGGGAAAACCTACCAAAGAAAGGATCAAAGCCAAAATGGAGAGATGGATGAACACTTCCAACAAGTCACCATGACTTGATTTAATAGCATTCTTTTGGCTAAGGTAAGTTCTCTTGAATTCAAGCATCTCATTTGCATTTAACCATTTTAAAGAATTTCAAGAGTGATTTTTCAAAAGTTTGATTTGAGAAAACTAAACCGATTTTGATCCAATTTAAAAACCTTTGGTCCTAATTTTCACATATTCAAGAAAAATGTTTCCCTTGATTTTAAAATTTCAAATTTTGGGTTATTTTGCAAAAGTTTTCAAGGAAATCAAGGATTTTGGAAACCTAGGAATCAATTTGCAAATAACTTCTTACACTTTTACTCTTAACCACTACTTTTCACTCTCACTCTTCTCTCTCTTTCTCGCCATCATCAACATCCATCCTCTCTATTTGCCAAGAAAGTTTTTGATTTTTAAAGAGAGAATTTGTGAGAAAGTTTGAGAGATTTTGGTTTTTCTAAAGTGCATTCTAACTCCTATCAATATTCCACTCTTAAAAAGAATCGAAAATAAGGTAATGAAACTAAAAACTTTCACTTTTACTCTCTTGAATTTTCGGTTATCATGAAGTGAAAGTATTTAGGGATGTTTTGTGGTTTATTAGAGTTGGAGAAGCTTAGTTGTTGGTGTTTTATGAACTTGAATCACCTAGAACAACTAGAAATGCATGAATCAAATTTTTGTTCTTAAGATGAATAGTGGAGAGAATAGTATTTTTGAATTCAATTTTGGGAAAACTTGAATTTTGTGATTGATGTGTGTGATTGGTGTTGATTGAGCATGGTTTCATGAGTCACTTCCTAAGTTTGAGAAATTCCTAAGGATGTCCTTCATCTAGAAATTTTCGATCATATAGGGGTTTCTTTGAGAAAGTTGATTTTTGAATTTTATTGAGTGTAAGGTGCTGGTTGTTGGATGTTTGGTTTGTTTGTGCATAATTAGAATTTAATACTTTGAAGTTTGATCCATAATTGTGAATTTAGGCATATTATATTAAGTGCACACCATGTCTAAGTTTAGAGATGTTCTTAAATTGAGATTAGATGGATTTTGAACTTGGTAGTTAAGTAAGCATCCACATGATTCTAAGTTTGGAAAGTGTGAAAATCAAATGCATACTCTTGTGTGGAAATTCATATTGGCCGGAATTTATATCAATTTGAATGTTGGTATTTTGGTTTCTCATGAATGTATCGCCTTTAGGATCATGAATTAGCCTAGGGAATTGCGAAGAACTGGGACATTGTGCTTCATGTTTTAATCGACTATGTATCGGTTCAAAGCTAAATCCTTTAGAGTTTTCATTTGTTCTTTAACATTTGAACTCACTTCACCTATACTTTTTAAGTGTAGGTACCAAACAAGAATGGCACCACAAAAATCCGCTATGTGAGTTTCTTACCAATCGTGGATGAGGAGCGAAATATCTACTTACATCTCCAAAAGCATTCGTAGGTGAAAGCAACACCGTGGGTTGATCATAGTTTGTTGAGAGACATGGCTATTCATGACCACATGCGCACATTGCTAAAAAGAATGGGTCTTGAGAGTTTGTTCGGAATGCACCATCCTTCTTATACACAACAAACAGTTCAATTCGTATCTACGTTACACTTTCAACAAGGAGATGGAGACATAGGGCATGGTTTTGGGTACATTGCCTTTAGGATAAAGGATGATGAATACAATATCTCAACACGAGAAGTATGCGAGGACTACGGTTTTGACCCATCAAGGATTGGAGACGGTTTTGAGGATGGTTTAGATTTGAGCAAGCTTTTGAAAAGAATTGCCTTCAGAGAATACATGGAGGGCTCGACCACAATAACAAAGATCTGTAACCCAATGATCCAATACGCGATGGAGTTTGTGGCCAACACCTACCTTGTTATGGGAAACCCTAAGAATATGAATGAGCTTGCTATGAAATTGCTTTTTCAAGGATCGAAGAGGTATTTAAAAGACCAAAATGGAGAGAGATAGGTGGATTACTTAGGCGATAACACCAATCTTGGTCTCATGTTCGTAAGTATTCTCCTTAATCATGTGGAGGAAATGAGAAGAACAAATAATCCTATCACAAGGATTGGAGGTATGCTCACCCCATTGTTTTACTATCTTGGAATTGAACTTGATGAATGGGAAGGTGGAGATATCGAGGAAGAAAGAAGGACCGGGAATCGCCAAGAGGGAGCCACGATGGACATGCTTTACTTAGTGGAATGGCAATTCACCTTTGGCTATGGTCCTAGAGATGTAGTGATGTACTTGTTCATGGATGAACAAAGAAAATGGAGGGCTTGTAACCTTCCTATGCCGGATGCGGAGCATACATCGACAACAATGAACAAGGACATCGACTTTCACCTACCAAGTCATCTTCACTACAAGAGAAGCACACTACAAGGAGAACCAAGACTTCATTTTGAACAAAACCAACCCCAAGGAGAGAGACACTAAGACATATTTGGCCATTCACTCCTCGGCCAATTTCGGACAACACCGCATCTAAGGACACCATATGAGCAACGATTGGAAATTGAGCTAATAAAGCACACCAAGGTCATAAACAAACAAGGAAATATGCTCTCACGACTAATGAGGCGCTTCAAAAGAAGTGCAAGGTACAACAAATATGCAACCTCAAGCGAGAGTGATGAAGATATTCAAGAATGCCCAAAGCGTGATTTTGAAAGACCGAGACAATCAATAGCTTATTCGCCATTAGTGATCCGTGAACGACATGAGCAAGAGATGAACCCACCAAGAACTTCGTTTCAAGAGCCATCCCGGAGGAAACATGGGAAAGACCCTGTCGGCTCTTCTTCATATCGGCCACAAAGATCAAAACGCAACAAAAATGAGCCCGATTCCTCCGTTGGATCCACAAGACGCTCATACATGAGTAGTCAAAAGGTTCACCTACTATCCCTTGTATATACCATTGCATATTTTCGTTTTATATATGTGTTTTTATTAGTCACTCTCACGGTTTAAAATTCACCGAGACAATGAAGTTTAAGTCCGGGGAAGGAGCCTAGTACTAATGTTATTTTGAGTTTTGATGTTTTCTTTTCTTTTCATATTGAGTCTTGCATTGTAGATAGTTATGACTTATAAAAACCAAAAAAATCGAAAATTTTCAAAAAAATCCAAAAAGATTTTCAGTTTTTTTTCAAAAACTTGCATATAGATTGCATCCATTTGTAAATACTTAGTTTGTTAAGAGCATATAGGATTGCATTTTGCATAGGGAAAAATGATGAAACTACCTCATAGATAGTTGAGTTTTGTTTAATGAATAATGCCCTCACTAGAAGTAAGATGATGCCTAGACCACTTTTTGTCTTAAGAAAATTCATG
>OVAN01014169.1:0-12249 GCA_900406275.1 Anastatica hierochuntica | reverse complement strand
CCCCGTTACCAGAAATTGTTATATTGCGCAATTTAGCAATCACATGGTTTAATATTTTTCATCACTTCCTTAAGATTTTTTGAGCTTTCTCCCAACTAATTAAAACTACTCCAATATTTTACTCTTCTCCGTTAGATTTATGCACAACTTTACGAAATTCTGAACTTAACAAAGTGCTACTGCATTCATATGCAAAATAAAACCCTAACAATTATACAGTCTAAAATAAAACGACAAACAAACACAAAAAATAAAAACAACAACCACATACTAACCTAAATATTCAAAATAGACTAAAATCGACAGCACAAATCCGCGCGTAGCGCGGACATAGTCCTAATAATGATAATAGTTTAAATAATTATGTTATGCACAAACTAATCATAAGGTCAAGAACAAACGAATATGCAGATGAGAAATCAAAGTAGACTTAGAACATAAATTATCCGTAAGAAAAGACAAATACAATTACCAATTGTCACATATTACTGATCAACAAGATTATAACCATAGATTGTAGGCTTGCTGTTGAAACATTGGACTTTTTTATTTTATCAAAAAAAAAACAGTGGACTTTCTTTAAATGTATGAGTACAAATTTAAGCATCCCCCTAGGAGTATGAGAAATAGATTGAGGACCAAAAACAGCTGTAGCTTTGGTTTTACAAAGAACATTTTATTATCAATACAACTTTGTACATTTTATCATTAATATTTGATTCATATAAGAAAAAAGATATTTGTGTTAAATTGATGTATATCTTGTGTAATGGACTCATAGTCAATGGCCACTCCTTTTTTACCATATATGGCTGGATAAACCTTCTGGACCAATCAATGGGTTTTATAGACAACCTCTACGTTTTCTCTGGAAGCTCTACAAAAACAGTTTGTCAGTATTTTGTAGCCAAACTCTTTAATAAAGAGTTGCTAGGAAAGACGATTGAAATTTTTATTTTTAATGATAATATTTAAAGATGCTTATGCATTTTAACGAAAGCAACTAAGAACACAACATCTAAATATAGTTCGTTTTTCTTATGGTCTAAAACTTAGTTGTATTGTAAAACGAATTTAAAATAACTAGTATATTTTAAATGCATTGAAAGCTAGTGTTTGGATGCCACAAAATGCGTTAAAAATTACAAAATGTTAAAATATACTCATTCACAATTATATTTTAACGCATATAGAAAACTGTGTAATAACATTTTCCGCAAAACAAAATTTTCTTTTCAATAAATTAACATATTTTTCACAAAACTGCAAAATAAAAATTTTCTAGCAAAATCTAAAAATAAGATTTTCTCGGCCAAAAAAGCAAAACAATATTAGTTTTTGGAGAAGTGAAAATACAATTTTTATCTAAACAACGTCCTAATATTTTTTTGCCAAAACAACAAATGCAAAATGATGTTTTTCTTCAAAAAGAAAAAACAAAATTTGACAGTGGCACATCCGTTGATGGTAGTCAGTGATTTTATTGTTGGGGATTCCAAGCAATGGGACATCCAGAAGCTAGAACAGTATGTGGTGCCATAAGATATCCCTATCATTCAGAGTTTGACTATTGTTCGATCTTTTCACAGAGATGAGTTTTGTTGGCAGTGTACTAAATCTGGGCAGTATACAGTTAGGTCGGGCTACAAGTCTGCGCGTGCACTATCTTTGGCAGAGATGGAAGTAGACCAACCGAGTCTCAATGGCTTGAAGAGTTTTGTGTGGACGGTCGATGCCCCGCACAAGTTGCGTCATCTGATGTGGCAGATGTTGTCTGGGTACCTGGCGGTGACTCGCAATTTAGTGCAGCGGGGGATGACTTGTGTGGACCTTTGTCCATGCTGTGGAGCACCTGAGGAAACCATTCTTCAGGCTTTCTTTGAGTGCCCTTCGGCGATTCTGGTGTGGTCCTTAGTCCCTTCACTATTGCAATCAGGTGTGTTCCCAACATCCAGCGTGTATAGCAATTTGGCATATCTTTTTTGGCGGGACGGTAGTCCGCGTGTGGAGGCACATGAGTCCTACCCATGGATATTGTGGTATTTTTGGAAGGCGCGCAATGAGCGTTTGTTCCAGGGGACTACAAGAGAGGCGCCAGAGATTCTCAGCCGTGCTATATCTGAATGGCGTGCATGGGAGGAAGTTCGTGAGGTACCGGCATCGCCGATGGCATTGGCCACGAGTACGTAAACCGTATGTTTGCGTAACATATGTCTGGTTGATGGCTCTTGGAAGCGGTTGGACATTTATAGTGGGATGGGTTGGTCTATGTTTGGCGTCAATGGCGAGCGTATCCTTCTGGGATCCCGCAATCAATTTCGGCGATTGTCCTCGCTACATTCCGAGCTTGAAGCTCTTATTTGGGTTATGCAGAGCATGGGGGCTCATTCGGAGATACAGGAGTTCGGCACTGATAGCATGGATGTTGTGAGCATGACTGCGGATCCAGATGAATGGCCAGCCTTTGCGACAGAGTTACAGGAGTTTGAGGGAGCGAAGCGTGTCTTTCCGTCTTTCACGCTGAGTTATATTCCGCGTGTGTTAAATTCGAAAGCAGACCTTTTAGCTAGGTTAGCTAGATCGCACTCATCTATTTTCTCGTTTGTGGGTTGTTCTATTCCCGTGTGGTTTGCCGCACCACCTCAAGTCTTTTGAGTAATAGAAGAGCTTTTTGTGTCAAAAAAAACAAAAAAAACAAAATTTATAAAATATCATTTTCCCATGAAAACCAGAAAATTTCATTTTTTTCCCTTTAAAACTACCAAATATTAGTTTTCTACAAAAACTACAAGATGACGTTAATTTGTAATAATTGTAAAAAATTGTTTTCCGCGAAAACGTGAAATTTTGTTTCCCGCAAGTCCCACAAAACACATCTTCTCCAAGAATAGAACACCATTTTTCATTACTCTATGTAAAATTCCCTTTTCATGAAAACAATGAAATTTTGTTTCATGAAATAGTATGAAAAAATGTTTTCGCCAAAATAGCTAGAATATCGTTTTTTGTTTTCAGCAAAAACCGTGAAATATCATTGTAACGTCCCGTCCCGAAAGAACAGGGGTTAACCAATTGGTACCGCCAAAATCCTTTTCAAAATTCACCAACTCAACATTAATCGTCGTTTCCAACCCGCTAACCTATACAAAACAAAAATAGGAAAAGAGGAAAAAGAGAGGGATCAATGACCTTTCAAACAAGTCACCCAGTGATAGCGAACCTGATTCTGTCTCAAATGATTCCCGCTTAACCCCAAAAGTCCATATCTAAATCCAAACCCCAAACAAAGCACCTACCTTGCCGGCGAGTCAAACTATCATGTTGAAAATTCACAAAACACTTTTTCTAACTTACTAAGACTCCAATTTCGAAAATTCTTTTTAAAACCATTTTTTCCTATGTTCGGTCTTCCGTCGGCCCCACTATCGCGACTACACACAAATCAGCATTTCCGGACATGCCCTAAACCACTGATCACCGCCCCGTCCCACTGCTCAAGGCTCACTATTCTTTTCATCATAAACCAGTCCCACGGGTCAACCTGCTCACCGCCCGTCCCCCATTCTAAGATTACCTCCGCCGTGGTCCTTCTGCACTCCCTCCCACTCCCTGGACGAAGCACTCAATCATCCGGGCCTTTTGCATCATGTTCTAACACTTGGAAGAAGCACTCAACCCTCCATAGGGCCTGTTGCACTCGCTCCCCTTCCGAAGACACGAGCACTCATCCTCGCCCAGGTCCTAAGCCCTAGCTCGGGGTGCATTACACCCATAAACTGGATGAGCGACCATCCAACTCACATAATCATATCATCTTATTAATTTACCACTAAAGATTCTCTTGCATAATTCTAAAACAATACTGATTAAATCTAGTCTTTTCATTAAGCTATCTACATTTTTTACAACTCTTGTTCTAACTTAGGCTCGACTTAGTGACCCAAAAAGCATTCACACTTAGGCATATAGATATTAGCAGTGCATATTACATAGTTTTAGATGTCAAGGCTTATATATAGCTTGACATTAGATTCAAGTTTAACCCTAGACTAATCAAATTAAACAAATACCGAGATCAGCAGAGATTGAGAACTTCCTCATCTTTGCCCCGAGTGACGTCCCTAGCTTGGCTAACTGACAAACCACCTTTACCAAAAAAAACCCGAGGTTAGACCTTATTCGGAAACTTACTAAAAATGAAAACTTTGCATTTATGAAAACCTGTCATAAATGAAAACTTCCAAAAATAGAAACCCGGGACCATTGGCAAAATGGTCATTTCACTCACAGAAGAAAACAACGTTCTCAAAAATGTCTCGGGTCGTCTGTGACTTCCTAGAAACGTGAACTTCGAGTTCCTAAACTTCGTGACGCGGACAAATTAGTTGCAATAACCTATGAGACCTCCAACGGGAAATGAAAGGAAAATATGAAAAACTGAGAAAAGAAACTAAACCGGCAAAACCGGGCCGAACCCGCTAGATTTGATAACACCGGTTAAACCGGCCGAGTCCAACGATCTAAATAACCTAATCGTGTGGACAAACTAACTAATTGAACTGAAGACTAAAAAGGAAAGAAAAAAGGAAGAGAATGATAGGCTTACCAGAAAAAACGTCGGAACTCGTCGGAACCTTCTAGAAAATTGTTTGACAGTTGCCAAAAAAACTCAAAGAGTTTACCGGAAAAATCTCGGGAACTCGCTAGAAAAATAAGTTAAGATTATAAAAAAATTAAAAAAAAATCTTGGAAATGAGCAAGTTAATGGACCGAGAAACGAGGTATTATAATCGTTTTCTGGAAAAATTCAAAAAAATGTTTTCAAAAAGGTACAAAACACTTTTTTTTACAAAATTTGACGAATTTTTTTTCCACAGAGAATGCAAAATAATGATCTCCTATCAAACTATTAATTACCATTTTTCTGTAGCAATTGAAACTTGCAAATATCATTTTTTCTAAAATGAATGTATCTAAATGATAATACAAAAAAATACACATAGTTGTGTAAATGTCTTATCTAAATGCAAAATAAAAAAAATTACATTTGGATACTACATCTGTGTTTAGACGCAATACATAGATGCGATACTAAAATACACAAACGAACATCTTTTCAGTGACTTGGAGTTTTTTTTTTGGTGTGTCGTGAGCTTACTGAGTGAACATATGTGAGATGGTCCGGTCCAAACTCTATGTTGGTTTTTGTCGTAGCCTGGTTTATTATCAAATTATATCAAACATGCATGTCTTCAGTATTTTTAAAATACAATTTATATTTCATGACATATGATGTGTTTATCTTTTAGGATATCTCATAAATTATGAATATCGGATAAGAGCATCATAATAAGCATAGAAGTTCGCACAAGTTTCAAAACACGGGATTTCAGTTAAATAGAAGTTGTTTAAGGCTAAAAAAGCTTGCGTGCAGGATCTACACTCCATTTCTTTTTAAGTTTCTGTGATTTTACGCTTTAAATTTTAGTTTAATTTGTTTTAAGTTCACACACAACCAATCAAAAAAGAACATTTGATATTTTTTTCCACAGGCAGTACACTAAATATATCTTTGGTTTGACTGCATCCGCAAAGCAAGCTAATAATTACTCTCTCCGTTTTTTTAGAAGAATGTCGTTTTGGGATTTTAATTTTGTTTCACAAAGAATGTCGTTTTACATTTTTGATGCAAATTTATAAGCAAAATTCCGATTTTAACCTCACTATTTTAAAGTATTAATTGGAGAGAGATTTTTTATAAAGTATTAATGAAAGACATATAATATTTTTTAACAATTTTTTTTCATATGTGTGAAAAATGTCAGAATGACACTTTTTGCGAAATTTCATGAGAGTTTAGCTTTCATAGTAAGTGTCAATTAAACTTTTTTTAAAGAATGTCACTCTATGTTTTTACTGCATTTTTAAAATTTAATCCATACTTTTTTATCAGAAAATTTAATCCATATTTTACCTCTTATTCAAATATAAAAATTTTGACTTCTAATTTATTTACATGTAATTAGTGGTATATTAAATAGAAAGTTAATTGTGTTTGAAAAAAAAAAAATCTGAGTGAAACGTGTTAAAATAATATTCTTTGTGAATGAGAAGAAATAATACCCGATAACTACGAGGAAATAAGATATTTAAAATAAAGATATTAAGTTGAAGTCTTTATGGAAGAAAATAACATTCATCCGAATTTCAATATACTCCATACCTTACTTATCTGAAGTGATGATAAATTTTCTTTTCGTCATTTATTTCTTTCAATATTTCATCAATTTGATGAAAAAGAAAAAAAGAAAAAAAAAATAGTTCATCAATTTTAGTGTCAGCAATAATAGAGTTGTGGAGAATTGGTCAACCCTTTATCCTCCAACTAGAGCGGGAAGGCGGATGCGTGGATGTGGTCAAGAGTAATGACAAACCCAGGTCAATATGAATTAGACCTAACCTTCTGAGTGTGAGGCCAGCTCACGGATAGACTCTTTCACTGGGTATTCAAATGGGCCGAAAGAAAGGATTCATATCCGTATAGGTGAGAAGGAACAATGTGACTTAGTTTCTGCGTAGCAGGTGGATCGAACCCTGATGGTGTTTGCCACCAGATTCCGTCTCCTTACCACCAGACCACAAACCCTTTTTTGATTTAGTGTCACTTGAAGAGGGCAATAACTATTTTGAAAATTGATCATTTACCTTCCAACATAATTATTTAACAAAAAGAAAACAATAATTATTTAAAATAATACTCCTTTCATTTCACAAAGATAAATTCTTGAAATTTTCTACACATATTAAAATAATACTCCTTCCGTTTTTTAAAATGTGTCATTTTGAAGTTTTCATTTTGTTTCACAAAGAGTGTCGTTTTACATTTTCGATGCAAATTTGTAATCGAATTTCCGGTTTTAACCTCATTGTTTTAATGTATTAATTGGAGAGAGAATTTTTTAAAAAATATTAATGAAGGGTATATAAGACATTTTAATAGATTTCTTAATATGTGTAAAAAATGTCAGAATGACATTTTTTGCGAAACAGAGAGAATATATAATAATAAGTCTTCTTTTGTGTTGAAAAAGATCATTTCCTGTATCTTTAAACTAATACTCCCTATGTTTCAATTTAATTGATGTTTTGAATATTTTTTCATCAAATTAGTTAGTGTTTTCAACTTTTATGTAAATATGTAAACTTATTTGACTTTCTTAACCAATTAAATTTGTATAGTATTATATTTTTCATTGTTGATGTAATTTTTGTTATAAATATTTTCTATCTAAACAAGAAAAACATTAAAAAAACTATTTCTTTTTAATAAGTAGGCATAACCTTAAAACATCATCTAAATTGAAATAGATGGAATATTTTTTTTGATAACTACTAAATTACTCTATTCGTTATTTTCTATATTCCGTTTAAGTTTTTTTTCAAATATATTAAGATAAATATTAAGTGTTCTGTTTTATCTTATTTAATATAATGTTTAATTTGATTTATCTATTAAATGAACTAAAATAATAGAGATAAAACTGGAAAATTTGACAAATATTTGCATTAAAAATATTCAATGATACTTAAAATGAAACAAAATTTAAAATTTAAAATAAAATTTAAAAAATGAGCAATAGTTTGTTGAATTTAAAAATTCATTCTCATTAACTAATAAGAAAATCTAAAAACTTTATCTTTGTAAAAAAAAAATTATTAAAAAACTATCTTAATGAACATAGGCAGTAATTTTTTGAAGTCCAATTTTTTCCAGAGTGGTAGAACTATTGCTCGAGATCTGTTATCCTATCTGAAAACTGTCTTGATTCTCTTCAACAAAACAAATATCTAAGAGGTTCGGATATTGATCCAGATAATAATTTCACATATTCAGATCTGGATAGTGGAATATTTAGATCTTGATATAAGGTTATATATATATATATATATATAATTTCAATATAAAGCAAATCATAAATTTAAGTTTGTTAGATTTTAAAAATATCTATTATTTTATTTTCAAAAATAATGTCCTACATTAGCTTCATAGTTTTAATTTAAAATTAAATTCTATTTATATATAAATTCAGATTTGGATACCATTGGATATCAAAGTTTCAAATCATGATTCAAATAGTAATTTTATGGATTTGAATACCTCAAAACATTCGGGATATCTGACCACTCCACCTCTTGTGATAGTTCATCATTGTGTTGAAAAACTCAAATAAATAATTAACTAGTTGTTTGGTCCGCGTCGTAAAAATTTAATTAATTCATTAATATTTCTTAGAATTTGATAATTTTATATTTGGTTGATTTTAGATTTTATTAAATTTTGTTCCACATATATCAGAAAATAATTTTACGATTTTATAAAACTATTTCAAAGAAATTTTCATTACTTTTCTTAAATTTTAAATAAAATTATTTCTTACAAAAATGAAAATTTACCATATTATAAAGTTATTAACTGCAAAAATTAAAATCATATTTATATTTTTTTTAAATTAATCACATTACTATTTTTTAGTATTCTTTAAAAAAATAATTTCCTTACTAAAATTACCCGCATATAAATATAATATAAAAATTCATTTTTAGAAACAACTATAAATAACTAGATAAGGTCTCGTGTGATACACGAGAAATTAAATATAAAAATATCATTAAAAATTTAAGTTTTAAAGTTGAAATCCATGTAACTATAACTTAATAAATTTAAAATGTAAATTAAAATTATTATTAGTTATTGAAAAGTTATGAATTACAACCAATATCATCCAAATTAATTTAAGGTTTTTAATATCTCGTGGAACAATGTTCTTAATTAAATATTATATTTTTATCATGTTTCTGTATATAACAATTACTATTGAATATTTAATAAAATAAAATATTTAATATTCAACTTTCAATGTTTAATGGAAATAAAAAAACTTACTTACTTATATAAAATTAAAAATTTGCTTACGGAAAATTGGAAATTTTAAATACTTAATACATGTCAGTATTCCGATCAATTAGTGACATGTGTCGAAATCTCCTGAGTTATAATTTGACGACGTGTCAAGTTCACGTCGAACATGTTCCGCTTTATATAATAAGATAAAACTATTATGAAAACGTGTATTAGATTATTACTTTCTAAAGATATATATTATAAATTTTATGTGTATTTAATAAATTTTATTTTATGATTCTACAGTTTTCTTATTATTTATCTTTTTAGCTAGATAGTTACCACTTTAACATAAACTATTTTTCCATTTTTGTTACTTTATCTTCTTTAAGAACTAAATAATCAATAATAGAAAAATATATATTAATTTATATTTATAAATCGACACATGTCACGATCCAAACTAACAATGACATGTGCCGAAATTCGATGAGTTACAATTTTGCTTACGTATCACATTCATGCTGAATGCGTTCAATTTTATATAATAAGATAATAAGATGATTAGTTGGTAAAATGTCGTCCCAAGCGATATTTAGTTTTGGAAACTGCCAAAAAAATATCAAAGCCCATAAAGTCCAAACAAAATGATATTTCAACAACTAGTATTAAACTGTGTTAAGTGTGAACGGAAGGCATCCCAAAGACAACACCAAATTAAAATGTAAACTATTATAATTAAACCCCTTCGTAATACCAAATTTAAAAAATGAATTATTTATTTCAAATAAGGTTGCCTCACCAAACTTGACAATATATCAAATACTAAACTCATTAAAATTCAACTTAAAGTGGATACAAAAATTCAACTGTTCAATTCAAAGTTTTTGAGTAATATCAATAAAAATGCGTAGAAAACATTGTGTGAAAATTAAAGCCACGAAAAGGACTGATAGATGCAAATAAAATTGACAATCTTATGGTAGAGAATTATTGTTAGTCATTTTCAAGTTTCAACATGAATAACACTAAAGATTTTATATATTACGTATACTCTTTATGTTGAGGTTGGCGAAAAAGTGTTGATAGTTCACACACCCCAACCTTTTTTTTTTCTTTTTTTTTGCGTATAGAATCTTACTTTTTGCTTAAACTCAAAGTTGCCTCTTCTTCGACCGTTCGTGGCATCAAAAAAAGATGACGGAGTCGGATTTTCACGTAACAAAAGTTATTCGATCGGCATATTAATTTTGTATCCTTTTTTTTTGACATCTAATTCTGTATTTTTTCCTTTGTTTCTACATTTAATTTGGAGAAATTTGCTCAAATTAGTACTATTTAAAAGCAAAAACAAAATCTACTTATCATAGTTAGTACTTCTAGAGGCTGCGTAAGATCTCTGTATTGAGTGGTAACAAGGATTATGTGGTCGAATTATAGACATGATTGACGAGATAGTTAGGAACCTGTACAAAATATAGGGTTCTAATTTTTTTTTTGTTAACTAGGAGGTTCGTGATCCGTGGAGCATTAATTTTTTCAAAACGGGATCAAGCAAGATAAGATATTTGCATTTGGCGAACCAATTCTCCTAATGCAGCTCGAACCCATGATTTTGATATCACTATAATATGTGACATCATATCTAAGATAAACACTGCATAATTGATAATGCAAAGCTTTTACTAATTTTTCTATCTATTAGACTATTAGTGTTTTAAAGTTGTTGAGTTTTAGTTTTGATGATTTTGAGTGATCTTGAGAGAACATGAACGTCAATACTTCAATTGCGCGTTTATCTATTATTATTATTATTATTAACGGTTCTAATAAATAAATTTTCAATTTTTATTAGTTGATGTTAGAATTGAGCACATAAATTAAAAATCACATATTTTTTTAATTTATTTTAAATCTAAAAACAATATTAACTAAAATTAATCTAACAATAGAAAATTATACTGCATAATTGGTTATAGAACTCAAATAAACTTATTTTTTGTATTGAAACTTAAAAAGAACATCTAATATAAAACAAAAAGATAATAAAAAAATATCAAGTTAAAAAAACATAGTGAATACTGTTTTGCGTATTTGATGGATCCAACAATGTTTTGATTACAATGTAATCATTGAAACTAAGCATTAAAAAAAAGTTGTTTAGCCTCCCATGATTCCTAAGTCTAAAACCCACTCATGTTGGCATCCATGTGATTACAGAAAGAATAAAGAAAAGCCGACCCCGATATATGTTTCTTAATTATCTATTTATTTCTTGCATTAGTGGAAGTTCCAATTCCAAAGGCCATCGTTTAAAGGGAAGGTTCGTTTTAACATAATATCAAAGAAAAAGTGGAAGCTTCATGATTCTTCCCAACATATCATAGTCTTATTAATTTTACATTTTGTAAAAAGACATGTTGTTACGGCTAAGTGAAAAGGCATGGGAATATATTTCTTTCCTTGAAACTTCATTCTTACTCTTGTTGAATTTTTCTTTTAATCATGTGTTTTTATATTCCTGTTCGTGGGTTCACAGTAAAAAGGCATTTTCTAGAGTACTTTCATCTAAGTGATAATATATATGAGCGACAAAATTGAATATTTGACAGCTATGACTTTTATCTTCGAGTATTCTATTGTGCCTCCGACCTAGCCATCTAGATATTGAAATTTAATGAAAAAAGAAGAAATGAACTATTGAAGCCAATGAGTTACTGTGTTATATTTGGAACATTGTTTGGGTTACGAAGATCGAATATTCGGATGAGAAGCAAGCAAGCAAGAACTCAACCTATGAAGTTATCTTCAAATTTGAGATGAACATGCAAATCTACGTATTAGAAGTTATTTTTAGTTTGAACCTTTTGTGTGAACAATAAATTATTCGAAATTATGTAGAATGATAATTTGAGATGATAAATGTTTTGTATTAAGGGCTAATTAGCCAAATAACAAAAAAACATAAATCCTTTATGAAGATAACATAACCATTCCATTATTTAGTTTTCAATGTTTTTAAAAAAAAAAAATTCCCATTTTTTCCTAATGGCGCGTGGGAATGTTTTTTTTTTATCTCTCTCTTCACTTTACCCCTCGTACTATTTTTCTTTACAACAATGTTAAATGAAAATTTTGAATACACAAAAAATATAGATTTTTTTTCCAAGTAAATCATATTTTGAATTTTTCGAAACGGATGCATATTTTGAAAATAATATTTGAACACCATCTTTCGTAAAAATAGTACTGCTACTTTTATAAACATTCTATTTTTTGTAGACGTTCTACTACGAAGAGTATGTAATTCACAGGTAAACAAATATATATGAAAACGCAACTTATAA
>OVAN01014168.1:1120-12249 GCA_900406275.1 Anastatica hierochuntica | reverse complement strand
TCTGGTTCAAATTAGCATATCAATGACGTTTTTAAACTCTAAAACACCCATGCATCATGAAGAAATCCAACATAATCATCTAAACCATCTAAACACCCAACACCGAGACATCAGACACACAGGACCGTGTCTAAACCACCTAAAATGTACAGTCCTACCTAAGCAATTAGAAGGATCATGTCTACCTTATTCTCTCCATTGTTTTTACACATGTGTGCACATAATATGAAAAAGAAATGCATGGAGAATCAAGGAGATAAGGCATAGGGTGTGGTGTCAGACTAAAGATGAGTCTGGTCACTCAGGATTACCAAAAAGGGTGATACAAAAATGGGGATGTAATCCTAAATGATGGGTTTGATTCCTGATTTTAAGTTCCTGGATCCAATCATTTAAATTCATTAGTAAGCCAAATAAGATAGAGTTAAAACAATTTCAGACAAAAGTCTGAGTTCCAAAGATTTCTGGTGGGAAGTTTGGTCATGAGTTATTCTGGTTTGCATGCGCTAAAAGTCCAAATGAAATGGTTAATGAGAAAATAAATGAAGTGCAATGCGCGGAGATAATAGTCTAAAATCATCATAAAGCATAAACAATCCGTAAACTGACTCAATAAAAACATCAAAATTACTCAAACAACACCAAAAGAAAAAGAAAAACATAAGTAACCTGCCCCAGACTTATCTCACACCGTCTCGGTGGAAAAAAAATCCAAGGAAGGGGTAAGTAACGAATAAAAATAAAGATAGAATCAAGATGAAAAGGAAAGGGAAAAAGGAAACTTACCTGAAAATGTGCGATGTAGCCTCGTAAATGAGACAGGGATCGATCGATCCTCTACCTGGGATCGATCGATCGGTGTCCCATACGAACTTTCAATCGTTTTTTTCGCTTCGAACCGTGATAACATTGCAGTATTCCTTTGGATTCTTCTTCGGTTTGGCTGGAATGACACCTGGGGGAGCTCTGTTGCTCGCAGAAGTCTGAGCAACATGTGTTTCCAGCATCTTCACTCGAACACTCATAGCCTCAAACTTCCCATTGAGGTCATTGTACATGTTATCGACTTTTTGATTGATCTCCGCAGCAGACTTAGTCTCATTTCCCAGAACTTGGTGGAGCATTTGTTTAAGATCACTATCTTGAGAAGGCGCAGAAGCTTGTCCTTGATTCTGATTCTAATACCCCGACTGATAGTTGTTCTTGAATCCTACTAGACCAATTTGCTTATGTTGATAGCCATTGTTCTGATTCTTATTATGAAATCCAGAGTTAAAGATATTGTATCTGTTAGTTGAAACCTCTATTACCGAAGTTTCCTTGACCACAAATGCAATTCACATCTGCTTGTCCACCATTCAGCTCCTCAGACATGAATTCCTGGTACATTTGTCCCATTTTCTGCTCTTGAAGCACAGGTGCTTCGTTATGCTCACCAACAAAGTTCACTCCCTGTAGATCTCTCCTCATTAGCTCATAGAGCTATGACTGCAGATCATCAATTCTCTTTGCATCTGATATCATAACTCCACTACCTCGATCATAATCTGTTCTGCGATTGGCTTGACTATTCTCCATGTTATTCACCAATTGATAAGCTTCCTCCACAGTCTTGGTACTGAAATCACCATTGCTAGCGGTGTCCATAGCATTCTGATACTTCTCCTCAATCCCATTGTAGAAAATGTTGAGCAGATTCCAATATGAGAATCCATGATGAGGACAATTATTAAGGTATTCTCTGAATCTTTCCCAAGCTGCATGGAAGCTCTCAGCACCCAATTGGTGAAATCCTGCAATCTTATTTCGCAGAGACATAGTTCTTGATTTTGTGACGAAATGACCAAGGAAAGCAGCCTTGATCTTGTCCCATGTCCTCAAAGAATCAGGCTCTAGACTATTGTACCATCTTGTAGCCTTGTCATTCAAAGAGAAAGTGAATAACTTGCATTTCAGAGCTTCAACAGGCACACCGTTGTGCAGATTGCTTCAAAGTTATCCAAATGGTGCATCGAGTTTTGTGATGGCAACCCATGAAACTAATTCTGCTGCACCAAGTTAATGAGACATGTCTTGATCTCAAAGTCCCTTCTCTCAATGGGAGGCAGACGAATCCTAGCACGATTCGCATAGAAGACCTCCAGAGTGTCATATTGCGCCAGAGTCATCCTCTGTCGAGGTTGATTTTCGCCCTGTTGCCCCTCTTCTGCAACATTCTGCTAGCCAGCTTTCTGAGCACCAGCATTAGCACCACCTTCAGCAGGTGGATCAACTCCTGGAAGAGCTCCAGGAAAGAGAAGATTATTATGAACTTGAATGGAATCTCCCAAGTTGTCACCCATGATTTCAGTAAACTCAAATTCTTCAATAACCTCCAGCAACTTCTCTTTCTTCTTCTGTCTCTCTAGACGCGAAGGTTCAGGCTCGAATTCGAGAAGATTCGAGATCCCTTGGTTTCCAGTATGAGGCATGTTCATGCACCTGAAAGCACAAAAATAGAGAAGAAAAAGAAGAGATTAAACAAAATAAAGAAAAATGCCTTAGGCACGCAATGATCCTAAGTTCTAAGACTCCTTATTGGTCCCCAGCAACGGCGCCATAAAACTTGATAGCTCAGGTTTTCGCCCGAGATAACACTGCAAGCGCACAGATGTACGTTGTAATGGTTTGGGATCGAATCCATACAGACCAAAGGTAGCACGAAGAATGTAGAATCAAACAGCGGGTTAAAGCTAAAAAGATGTCTTTTGAGATGATGCAAATATCGAAAATCAGAAGGCAAAGAAATCAGGCACCAACGACGGGGTTATAAATCAATTAAAGAAGTGTTAGACATCGGGTATTCTCAGGAAAACAATTCATTGTTGATTCAAATTATAGACTAGGGAACAAGTTATAAACCGTCTTGAACTCAAAATCTAATGTAGAACTGATCTACTTCCGTAGTATCAGCGCCCTAGGAATTAGAAATCTCGAGACTAACTTCCATTGACCCTCGAATTCTAATCATGCATTACGAACAGGTTCGATATGTTCACAATTCACTTAAACATCAACTTCCATTGGTTTAAGAAGAATTGCTCATCAAGATTCTTTCAGGCATTTAAACAAACACTTTCCAGGCGTTAAATTACCTAAGTTCAGAAACTAAGTGATCAATTCAGTTTCATGCATTACGATCAATCATAGATAAAGATCCATTAGATTAAATCCCTATTCATGCAATTCTACATCAACAATTCATGAATCCCTATGTGATAACCCTAAACCCAACAATCAAACTACTCACTCATGATAATTGTAAAAACACAGATCAAATTTAAGAGAGACATGATTGTATTTAACAAAAACAAGAGTAAAAGAGTTCTGAAAACTTTTGGAATCGAAGTACAAAGATGATTCTTCTCCCTAGGTTACAAAATCAATCTATGCTCTCTAAAAGTCTATAAAAGTGCATAATGAAAGGTAAAACATGAGCTTAGATCTTTTGATAGTAATGCGGTTCAAAATAAATTCGGTCTGGTTCTTCGTAAAATCGGTCTGCAAAACAGGAAAGGGATCGATCGATCCATAGACATGGATCGGTCCATCCTTGTCTTAATTTCAGGGTATTTTTCAAGCTTTTCACGAACACTTCCTTCGATGCTTGAAATCCATCCAAAATGCGTTCTTTTCGCACATTCAAGTTCGATTCCTGTAAAAACAACAAAGAACACAAATCCGCGCCAAAAGGATCCGAATACATACTAAAAACCATAAATCTCGTGTGAAAACCGTAGTAAAAACTACTAAAATATTGACACATCAGAAAGTCTCTTCCATGTATTAAACTTAACGAATGCTTTTCCGCTACTTCAACATCCTGAAAGTCTGTAAGCCCAAGATCACTATTAAATCTTATTAGGATACCATGTAATGATCCTAAAGGTCTATTTATTTATTCGTCAGCGAAAATGATACACATCTTTGAAGTCCTGGAGTTCGTCAAACCAAGTTGCGTAGCGATGTGTTGGCATGAGCTTCACTCCAGCTCCAGAGTCACATTGAGCATTTTTAAAAATTTGTTGTTGATTAAACACTTGATTGGAAGAGTCCTGGGTCTTCAAAAATTTGGAGAGTGCTAAAACGCCTTTTAGGATCCTTGGCTTGATTGAACAATCCTTCTACTCTTTCCAAGTCCTGAATATTGTTTTCAAAACATCTTTTAAGATCCCTTTGAGTATTCCATGCTATTTAAAATATAATAACAGCTGGTAGCTCATGAGATATCTTGAGAAGTTCCTTCTCTTGGAATGAAGGCCCTTGCTCCTCTTGATCCCAAGTAGGCATTGCCGTTTTTGTGCTTAAATCGAGGCATAGATTTCGGTTGAGTAGCTCGAATTCTTTTTATCCTTTTAAAGAGCGTGTGTGATCCTACTCCTTGGGGCCAGTTTTGACTGTCCAAAGGATGGAAATCAAAAGCTAGGACCTCTCTCTTCAGGTAAGTAGGCTTAGTGACGAATTGCATGGAGTTTTCTTCATTCTGCACTAGTTTCTTCTCAATGTCTTTTAGATGAGAGTTTAGGAGATCAAGATTGATCTTGATATGACGAATCTCAGGGGTTTCGTGGTCCATGCTTTCCTTTTCCTCTTGCTTGTCATCTTCCATCTTCTTTTTCGTTTTATTGGCACTAGGCTACAATTCTTCCAAACTATCTTCCAGCTCTTTTATCCTTTCATCATGTTCGTCCTTGAACCTTTTGATCCTAAGATTTAAGATTCTAAAGTCCAAAGAATAGCTCCTTTATTTAGCTTTCACGTCCTCAACCAAAAACTCAAGTCTTTTTTCCATAGATTTCACGTTCCTACTTTCTTCAATGTGGTTTTCAGATGCTCCTTGGGTTTTTGTGGAATTTCGTTGGGAACGAGTGTAGAATTACTATTGGCCAGCGGATTCTGTGACTTTGGCTCATGTTTACGACTTGAATAGAGAGTTAAATCTTCTCTATTATCTCTTCAAGGGCGAAATATTGATTATCGATAGTAGTATAGATTTTATGCTCCATATCGCCTTGAATCTCGAGAAGTTGCTCTATGAGGCGCTCGACCTTGAACTCCAAAGACTTTATGGATTGTTGGGACTTGGAGTATGAGGTAAGGAACGTAATACCTTTGACCTTTGAGTGCTTGGTCATGGGAGATATCACAGTTACTCATGGGGAAGAAAGGTGTGAAGATTTCGGTTCAGGAATCTCCCTTCATGGTTTTGAAGCGTCGATCTCCTTTGTTGGGGTTCATATGAGATTTTCAGCAGTATTGCGTCAAGATAACAACCTCCTTGATTGGATTTGTGTCTCGTACTTCGCCTCCAGTCACGTTCTCCTTGAGGTTGACCTCTTGGCTAAACATAGTCTCTCTCAGGTTGATAGGCATGAGGATAATATTGAGTATCATCCATGAATTCGAATGAGTGACGATTAGGGTAGCAAAATCCTTAAAAGTTTTCGTCCATGGCTGTAGAGAGGTTTAGGGTTTTGAGTTTTAGGCTTTGGTTCCTTGTATTTTCCCTGAAAACACAAGAGAAACAGTTAAAGAGGTTAGTATGATGGAAAAAAATCATATTCCTAGTAGGAAAAAGATAATTCAAAGTGTTACTATCTACAAGAAAAAAGGGGCACGAAATTATTAGTAAGTTAATCGAAATCCTATGTTTTAAAATCCTAAAAGAATTAAAGTAAGTTAGAAGAAAAAGCAAACCAAAACATTTACAGGAAATCCGATTTTTTTACAAAGAAATCGAAACTTTTGCAGAAGAAGAAAAAGAAAAAAAAGCTTTCCTAGACTTAATCCTAGATCTAAATCCTAAGGTAAACATAACTAGTCATCAGCAACGATGTTTGAAAATTGATGTGGGGTGAAGTTTTACCCCAGTTAAAACCTAGGTGCAACTGTACAGCATCCGCAGTAATACTTAGGGATCAAATCCACAAGGACTAGTAGTCACACTTAGAACCTATATGATTTTTGATTAAGCTGAGAAAAAAATATGCAAGGGTGTTGTCACTTTTTTTATTTGGTTTTTATTGTTTTATGGATGCAAATGAACCTACTCTATATGCTAATGTACAGAGGATAGATCAATGAAAAGATTTGCATCAAACAGTAGAAAGTTAAGTAAACAAGCAGGAGTTAAAAACGACTAGGGGCATAAAGTTTCGGTCTTGAACACAACTACTAAGGTAAATCCTCTCCACTTTCAAGGTTCGGGATTCTATGCTTAATATCAAAAGGACCTAGACTTTCGAATGGCCTTAGTATAATAAACACGCATAAAAATGATCAAGACTGATTGTTTACGTTACTAAGTCGATCTACTTTCGTTGCCTACTTAAAAAGGCTCACCAAATACTAGTTCCAGCGATAAGTCAATCTTTTGGAATGGATGCCGCTATGGATCTATTCTTGTACCAGCTTTCGTAGGAAAATACTATTAATGAATGAATAAAGGTGATAAGTTATTGATAAAACCTAATCGACTAGTAATCATATTCAAGTAAACTCATTGACTCCTTGTAATCTATTTTATGACATGCAAACTAATAGATAAAAAACATGTAAACACGAAATCAATCATGGCAGCAAGCATTCATATCAAATCAAAGGGAGAATGATAGATAAAATCGAATGATGGAAGAAATATGGATGTATTGAGATGAGATGGATCCTTAGGAGGCTACAAGGGGTACGACCCCAAAGGGTGTCGTCCGTGCCTCCTTATAAAATTATTCGATCCAAGACCTAAACAACTCTCCTCAAAATAAAAGCTGAAAGCAACTACTTATAGTATATTTCTTCAATAGGTCAAATGTGCGAAACCGTGCCTCTAAGCCTCTAAATGTTGGGCTTCGTGTAAAGAGGTCTTTAGTTGAGTTATTGGTCATGAAAACGTTTAGAATAGATCCAATTGAGTTTAGAGAATTTCTGGTTCGAAACCCAAATGGTCTTCTTTATGTTTTGGCCTTTCTACGCATCCTTTATCTGCAAGATAGCTGGACCAGTCTTCAGTAAATTTAATGTAACTCTTTATCTACTGCTCCAAATGATGCAAACCACCTTGGTACGAAACCTAATTCAACTCTCGATCTCCTGTCCAAATTACATAAAAATCCATTGAGGGAAAGACTTTCATTTTGGATGATAATTCTGATGCTCGGAAACTATCCAAAAACTGTCTTTGCTCCAATTACCTACACGAAGCTGAAAATGTCATTGATTGACATGAAATGACTTGAAATACTACAAATGAAAAAAAAAACTACTTCTAATCATTGAGAATTGCATAAAAACACCAATAAAACATACTAAAATCTAAAGAGAAAGTGGTAAAATAATGGTGTTATCAACATGTGGGCTAACTGGATTGTCATGTGACAACTTGCATTCTATGAGAGATTTAACTGTCTTATATCTCTCAATTCGTGCTTGTTCTTGAAACATCTCTTTCAAGCTAGCTATCATGTCTACCGACGACTCCACGTTATCATATTACTTTTGCAATTCTGAGTTCATGGTAGCCAACATAAGACAACACACATCAACCCTATCACTGATACGCTTATCCTAAGCATTCCTTTCTGCATGAGAAACATTTGACTTAGACTTTTCAGGAAGCTCATATTCTAGGAAATATTCCTTATGTCCCTGCTTGTAAACAATTCTCAGGTTACGGTACCATTCAAGGAAATTTGATTCGTTGACTCGTTCCTTCTCAAGGACGGATCGAAGTGAAAAGGCATTTTGGGAGTTTGACATAACTGTTAGAAAAGAACAAGAAAGTTTAAATTAATGTTCAAGATTTTTAAGCATTATCATGAATTAAGAACACACTCATTACACTCAAAACAATTTTTTCTCAAACTGAGTATAATGAGTCAAGATTCATATTTCACATGAATTTGACTGAGCTTTGGCTCATCGCCCAAATGAAAACTATTTAGATAAGCAACCACATTGCTAATTATATCCAATATAACTCTTAGTTGTGGATGATATCTTATGTATAATCCAACCCTATGTCTCTAAGCCCAAAGCCGTTTTGATAGCCTAGTCAAGTGAACTAATCACTTTTCATATGGTAACCTTTACCATCTGCCTCACTCATGTAATTGTAGACACCCTGCTTGGTAGACCCATCACACAATGAAACAAGCCTTGACATTTAACAAGATTAGTGAAACATCAAAATACTTGATATTATTTGAGGAACTTAATTTAAATCCAATTTATATTTTACAATTTATATCAAATATAAAATTTTAAAATATAAGTAACACATATCTAATATGTATATTTAATTGGATTATAAATAATTAAATTAATTATATTTTATTTAAAATCAACAATTATTTACATAATTAATTTTAGTTAACTTTGATCTCCTAATCAAATTAGGATTAGAACTAAAAGTCTAAAACTACTTTTTTATTTTTATTTTTAACCAACAAGAAATTATATGGTGAATAATTTTCACATAACCCAAAAACTAGCAATGGTTTTGCTAAAACAATAACCTATTGGCTTTCTCTAGAACCAAACTGATTTTTTAAAAAAAATTAAATTTTATAATCCAATTTTATATTCAAAATTTATATCAAATATAAATCAACAAAATATAATTCATGTTTATCTAATATGCATCTTCAATTGAATTATAAATAATTAAAAACAATTTTAGTCTAACAAAAATTATAAATTATTTATGTATAATTAACCATACTTAAATTTATTTAAATCTCAAATAAAAGATTAAATAATTAAATCAAAGTAATGACTTTTCCGGGAAAAACACAATGTAATATTGTCCACGAAAGTTGATTTATTTCGGGTTTTTTTCCCTTTTTGTCAGGATAATCCCCAAAGCTAGTGACTATATCAAGATATATATAACCGATCCTCTAATGAAACCGACAACCAAACCACACGTCAATATTACATTTATGGGCCAAGTGTGAGATCTTAACTAATTTTTCTTAACTATTTGCATTTTTAATCTATTTTAGACAAATCTTTTAGTTAAGCTAAAAATCACATAAACTTCAACTTAACTTGGAATAGATTAGATTCGAGATTTTCAATACAAGATCAGTTTGCTATAATCTATCTGTTTTCCATAAGCTATTACAAGTATTGAACCCTTCTATCCTTAACAGTTTTTAATCCATCTATCCTTCACTCCTAGCCATGGTCCGTGTGCTACTCAAACAGAACCATCTTGGCCAAAGTCAGAACATGCATTCACACAAAATGCATCAACAAAGAATTATTGAGTGAGATCAGTCGTCCCGTCCCACCAGCTATGCATAAATCAGCCAGTTTATTAATCAGTTCATAACCAGTCAATTCAGAGAATCTAAACTTTGTTCCAGTTTTATTTATGAAAATTTGGCCATCAGCCTTAGCAGTATATAGTGAATTCATCCAACGATTTTTATTAATAGTAGATTTGGTCGTCGGCCATAAGAACAGTGAATACTCAGCCATCAGCCATCAATCAAGCATTCACGATCATTGGGTCTTGACAGAAATCTATGTAAGGCTACATACACGAACTCACCTTTTCCTTAGAGTCAAATGTTCGATTAAGAGTGTTGCAGACAATCTCACTAGTCAATTCTGCAGTCAGTGACCTTGATCAGTCAGTTAGGCCAGTCATATTGTCTCTCTCCAAGCGAATCGCCTTAGAATCGCCCTCTGTTTTCTTTCTGAGTTCTTTTTTCATGAAGAAGACGATAGCTAACGAGTTCTTTCTTTTAACACATCAAAGCACTGCATTTTGGCTTAAGGAAACCGTCCTTAACTGCCCAAGTGCTTCCTTTCTTGGAAATAATCGTTCCCGCCTATTTTAATTAGGCAAATATCATTTTCGTGTGAATCCTTCCAAGTAACCGTTCCTGCCATTTCTTGGGTAAAAACTCAAAGAACAAGGCCAACTGCCATGTCTGAATCAGATTAGTCTTGTCCGAATCCGACCAACCATGTCTAGACACGGCAAGAATAAATGCTTGTTTGAACTCCCTTAGCTTAGCTTTGCCATACTATCCTTCTATGGATCTGACCAGCATAGTGATGGCTCAGGTTTTCACCCAAGAAATCACTGCAAGCGTACAGTTAAGTATGTTGTAGTGGTTCGGGTATCGAAATCCACAAGGACCAATGTGTACAAAGAACTTTTAGACCAAATACGGGCTAAGGCGGAAAAGAAAGTTTGGAAAGAGGAAACTAAATTCGAAATCAAAACAAAGTAAGCAAACACGGGTTGTAAAACGATTGGAGGAAGACGCTAGGCATAGGGTGTTCTCAGGGAAATCATTTGATCAGGATAATAGATTGTTAAGGGGGAAACATTTAAGAACCATCTCAGCTCAATTCACAAAGTTATAATTAACCTATTGTCGCAGCGCTAATTATCTATGCTAAAGGATCCTAGACACTAACTCTCGTTGAGNNNNGCTCACAAAGCGCAGTAACATCAACTGTCGTTGGTTAAAGACACTTTGCTCGCTAAATCACAGGTTCAGGAATTTAAGAAATCACTTTTGGTGCATTGAATATCCTAGATTCAGAAACTAGGTCGCGAATCTAATTTCAGTATTAAGCACAGAAAAAAAGCAAAGATCACAAGTTAATTCCCCAAATCTAACAACCTAACAATCACCGAATCATGAAATCCCCTTTTGAGAAACCCTAAACCCAACTAGAGAGCTACTCATACATGGCAATCAAATCAACACAAGATGAAATCTGGGAAAACATATTGTATTAAATGAAAAACAAAGAGTAGAGGTCNACAATCACCGAATCATGAAATCCCCTTTTGAGAAACCCTAAACCCAACTAGAGAGCTACTCATACATGGCAATCAAATCAACACAAGATGAAATCTGGGAAAACATATTGTATTAAATGAAAAACAAAGAGTAGAGGTCAGAAATCTTCTCCAAAACAAAGTACAGAAGAGTCGGATCTCTCTCGGAATTACAAAGCTCAAAAAAGTCTGTTCTTATAATCGAAAATAGCATAATCTAATAGAAAAGTCGAGTCTAGGTTTTAGGTAAGCATCTCGGTTCGTTTTAATCTTCGGTTTGCGTTTT
>OVAN01014166.1:0-12251 GCA_900406275.1 Anastatica hierochuntica | reverse complement strand
GAGTAACCTATTGCTTTTCTATACTTTCTTAATTCATTCAATAGCAATTCAACTTTTCTTTCATTTACAAATTTGATGTTAATTCTTTATAATTTTTTTTGTATTTTATAACGAAATTAGTCCTTAATTCATTGTAAATTTACTACGACTTTATATCGATTCTACATTTATATACAAATTTAGATCCACTTCACATGATTTCAAAAAAGTCTCCTAAGACCTATATATATATATACCGCAAAAATTACTTATGCCATTAATAAAGTATTTGTTTGTATTAGAATTTGAAGAAATTTTGTATCTTATATGGTAAACTTGTTGCTAAGTATTCACTAACATTTATCATATGTAACATTTACACTATTCATTCTAAATTTCACCCAAAAAATTTAATTTTTTAAATATTTATAAAGTGATATATATGATAACATTGTATATAAATAGCACTTGATAATTCAGAGATGGTATGAGCGGTCTTGCTCCCGTCCTTAAACCTGACAATGTTAATCCTCCTATATATTAAATCAAAATACACTTAAGTGAAATTTGCTTATGTGTCACTCATATAAGAGCTTTCAACATTAACCTTATAATTTGATTGGTTGAAAGATTTGAATTTTTAATTTAATTTTGATTTATTTAATTCATCTCTAAATAAACAAATAAACCATGAACTACTTAAACTCATTTGCCAAACATCCTTCTTAAATCAACAATTCTTAATTATATTGTCAAATGTTAGATTATTTTATTTCTTTGTAAATTTTGAGATTATCATATAATATACATTAAAATAATACAACAAATATGTATTTAGAATTTTTTACCTAAATAATATACATTTTTAAGTAAAAAAAAAAGTCAGCATTATAATCCGGAAAATGTTATGTAATAAAATTTTCTTATTTTTTTGTTTTATTAGATTATCATATAATATATAGGTCTAAATTACCACATTTAAGTAATTGTAGGAATTATATTATCATGAAAAAAATATACAAATTTGATCACTATCTTTGAATTATCATATATTTGAAAAAGTATATAATTATAAATCAAAAAATTGTTATGTACATTATAGATGTGTGAGTTTAAATATTATTTTTAATTTAAATAACATCCACTATTTTATTGTATATTCTTATATTCTAACATATTTTAAACATACACTTATCTAACCTAAACATATATTTTTAATAAATTCATAAAAATATATTAGTGTATAAAGTTATACTAGGTAATGGATCCGCACCCGGTGCGGGCATGAGAATTTTAGGACAAAATAACAACGTTATTTGATAATAGAATTTACGCACATCAAAAATTTATATAAATTATCTTGCTTATAATCTTAAAGATGTTCATAGGGATGGATGTTAGAGTATTTGCTTTGATTATAATTTGGTTCTTCTAATCTTAGGGTAGTAAGGTTTAGAAACTGTTCGAGTATTTTAAAATTTTGTTTAAGTTCTGATTGGGCTCTTCCGGTTCTGGTTCGATCTTGTTCCTAAATTTAAGAACCATTATAAAATTGGACTATATTGAGATTCATGTATTTCTCCGAATTACCCAAAAATAAAAGTTAATTTGATCAAGTTTAATGATATTTCTATATTTAACTGTGTAAAATGTAGTTTAATTTTTATAAATATAATTTATAAATATAACATATATTATCACTTTATAATTTTATTATTGAATATTTTGGATCCTCGTTCAGTTCTAAGTTCAATTTTGGTTTTTAGATTCTAAGAGATTAGGATTCGTTTAGATATTTAGCATTTATATGTTCGGTTTGGTTCTTCAATTTTGAGTATTTTTGCCCACTCGTAGATGTTCATATGTTTGTGAAATTTGTGATGCAAAATTTATAAATATTATGATTATTTCAAAGATAATATCAACTATCATATTAACATATTTAGGTAAATATATAATAATATCGCTTGTCGAAAAAATTAATAAATTTAAACATGCTTACTGGATCCTGATATGTTAAATGTAATACTATATAGTCAATATTTTATGTTTTAAAATTTTTAAATAATTTTTATTGTGTGATTNTCATATTAACATATTTAGGTAAATATATAATAATATCGCTTGTCGAAAAAACTAATCAATTGAAACATGCTTACTGGATCTTGATATGTTAAATGTAATACTATATAGTCAATATTTTATGTTTTAAAATTTTTAAATAATTTTTATTGTGTGATTAATGTTCGTTTAACAATCTTATATCCCAAAAACATAATCATATTTTTGGTTTGTTGTTATACAAAATCTAGGAGCACAAACTGTGACCATCGACATTAAGTCTTTGGTTCTTGAGCAGTAACATGGATTTCAAGATTCATATAATCAAGCGAGAATTATCACTTTTTGGTAGTGACGATTTTAGCAATACCTTTCCCAGCTCGATTAAAATAGGATGCACAACTTCATAGAGCTTAAAAATCTATAGATCAAGTCATGATTTGTGAGTCTTTGACAATTATTGAAGCATCAGTAAAGATTACAAATTAGAAAAGAGATAGTACCAGCTGAAAAAGAGGGTCATCATGTAGATGCTTTAACACAAACTTTTTTTGACATACATATTTTTATTTGTCTTACGTAATACACCATCTCTATGGAAGACAATGTCCAAATATTTTATCAACTCAACTTTCAATAAGAACATGTTAACTATAATGTCAAAACACAAAGTAGAGAAATGTTTTTTTATTTAACTTTGCTACAATTTACTTTTTCTAGACATAAAATTTTAGTTCTTCCTTTGATATACTCTCTCCATATTCCTTGACAATTATTGTGATCCACAACAAAACTACATGTAACAAAACCGTTTAAAAAGATATAGTAAGATTTTAAAATATGCACATAAGAGTAAGATTTGAATGTTTGGGCTATATATAAATGAATTTGTAGCTTTAGTACATTTCTTATTTAAATTTTTGATATTATCAGCATAAAATCAATTATAAAAAATAACATTCCGATTTTCTTCTAACACATATAATTAAGATGATTAGATATAAAAATCTAATCATCTGTTTAATAAATTTCTTAATATGAATATTTATAATAGTTTTCACGGAATTAATAAATTAATGGATCTACAAATACATAAAAATGAAAAAAACATATTACACAAAGTTATTTCTTTAACATAGCATTTAATTATAGAAAATTCTTATGGAAATAGTGATACAATTTTATTAATTATTTATGTATTAATATTGTATCATTGTTTTAAAATTATATTATTATTATTTTTATTTTATTATTATATTTATAAGAAGTTTTGATAATTAAATGCATATATGTAAGAAATAATTTGTTTTTGCCATTTTATTTTGCCAACAGACCAAACTTAAAAGACTCTTCTACTATTTCCATCTTTCTACTATCTCTCTGTAATATAGCAATCATCATTGTACTCCTAATACTTTGACTTGGTACTTATAGAATCTAGACAAAATTTGATTGTGGAAATAGTTATGAGAAAAACATCATAGGAATATTTATGACGTAAGAAATAATGTTAAATAATATACAGAATATGATAATTATTAATCAGTATTTTCTACTTTTCACTCTTAGCTTATAAGCTCTAATGCAATATACATGTACTTCTACATTGCATTAGTTTCATCCGAATTTACTGACACTAAGTTCAAACTCAATTCATAGAATACTTTAGTACGTATCTCTTCTTTAGTATACGTGGTGGGATACATGTTCGTATGAATGTGTTTCGCGTGGCGATTGAACTTAATGTATTTTGTCTCTGTCTTCTAAATTTTTTTGAATTCAATTGTAAAACGTAGGCCGGTTGACTCTAATGAAATCTGTTTAGACAAAACCAAAAAATTAGGTTTAGAATTTGCAATTAATGGTACTAAACCATATTAATCAATAGAACCGCAAATCCATAGATCAGACCGAAATTTGGTTTTATAATCCCAAAAATTAAAACCATTTCTTCCTCGAGGCGGAACTCTCTACCTCTCTCTGTTGTCTCAAAGATTTGTTATTTGCTTTCCTATCCATTCGTGTTGATCTTTGGAACCGATTCAACACACAATATTTCTCTATGATCTTCCATCACACATGGTAAAAAAATTACCATAATCGAAAATGATTCACAGCCGGTTACTATTCTATATGGATTTTGTATTAAATACATTACCATAGTAAAAAGGAATTACCATATCAAGATTCGTTAACATTTAGTGAATCATTTTTGAATGAATTAGCTGAATTCATCATATTTTGTATAATGAAATATTTAAAATCCTCATATATAATTGCCGAATAAACATAAAAAATAAAATTGAGCAAATATCAGGGTCCCTAAATCCTAAACTGATAATCCTAAGTCATTAACCTAATCGTTTGCTTGAATAAAAAAAACTAAAATGTACCCCATGCACCCCCTAAAAAACATTAGACACCAAAAATATGAAATCCATAAATTTAAAACATAAGTTTATATGTATGGTTTAGTTTTAAATTTTCATAATTAGCTAATTGCTTTTTGTAAATTATATTAAACTTTAAAGCTTTAATATGTAGTCGAAGTGAATAAAAAATTTAACCCTAAACCCTAAACCCTAAACAAAATCATATTTCCAATCGCTTGTAACAATAATAAAAAGTTTTAATGTACCTCGTCCACACTATACACAAGCAATTAAAAACTAAAGCTTTAAACCCCCTAAAAACATTAGATAGTAAAATATGAATTCCATAAAAATAAATCATAGTTTTATATGTATGGTTTAGTTTTAAGTTTTCGTGTTTAGATAATTTTTTTTATGAATCACACCCTAAAGTTTTAATATGTAGTAGAAGTGAATAGATTGCCAAAATCACTATGAATTTTGTAATACAAACTTTAATTAGTAACTCCTTTTTAACTTTAGTTCACAAATATTTATATGATAATATATTGTTTGGCAATTGAAGTAAGTTGGTTCATGTTTAACTTTCTTCATATGTGGTCGAAAAAAATAAATCACTAAAGTGTATATTCTTTTAATAGTAAGGAGGATAGAAACAAATATATAAAAATAGGTAAAAATTTGACTAAATATATTAAGTGTTGATAAATTTCGTATTAAATATAGAATATTTGTCTAATTTTATTCATAAATCATATATATGCATGAAAAAGCTACATACTGAATGTTTATAAAAAAACTACATACTAAAATTTATATAACACTACCACAACCACATTATAGATGAAACATCGTTTAAATATATTAATGCTACATTTAACATAATATAAAATATTACATATAATATTAGTGTTGATAAAGATGGTAAACATAATGTGTTATATACTTATATGTACGATTTAGATTATGGTCTTATAGTACGTTTTTAGATAGCATTTAGGCTTCGATTTCGGTAAATTATAATTACACAATTTCATAACTAAAATATAAAAATATTTTGAATTCGATAGACCAGTAGTTTTAAAACAGAGTAATGAATTTCAATCCATACAGAAAATGAATCCAAACAAATGCTATGAAACACAACCAAAAATTAAAAATTTATAAATGCTAAAAGGATAAACTATTAAAAACAAAAATAAAAACAGAAAACCCTTAAATGCCTTCGATTTGATGTTTTAACATTTTTTATCTAACTGTCGTCTGTTTTCATACTTTTCTCTCTCTTTCTTTTATGAACCTGAATTATATTTTTTTAATGATTTGGTATTATTTAAATAGTATATTTTATATGATATATAAATTTTCTAAATTTTGACATATTTATGTTTACCAAATTTTGAAATGATAAACTTCAAGAATTATAGGATTCAATATAATTAGAAATCCTTTGAAAATCTCATTGGCTATAATACGATTACCTGCAAAAATGACTTATTCAAAATTAATTTATGTTTACAAAATTATGGAAATAAATATCGTTATACCTTTCCAATCAAAAGATATGACCAATTAAAATTTGTTTCCTCATACGATTTTACATAGTTTCCTCATAGAAAAGATAAGTTGAACTTATAAAACACTTTAAAAATATAGACACATAAAAATACATTTTGATTTTCAAAACCTTTTAATTTTGGTATCAACATTTCAAAATGTTTCATTTAAATAACTTTCCATCAATGTATTTGTTTGTATATATAATATACAACAAATGCTTTTGTAGATATAATATTTTTAAATACTCTTGTAGATTTAATAACAAGAGTATTTCAAATTCTTCTTTCTTTTCTAAATAAAAATATATAAGAAGGGTGATGAGTTATAACGAATTCCAAATTTAGTATATTCGGAAAAATAGTTAAATAACTATTTCTCTTTTAGAATATCCTTATATTTGTTGATTATGATTGTCTAGGAATTTAGTTCTGGATAAAGTTAGATATGTTTATAGAAAATTACGTTTTTGGATTTGATAATTAATTACTAACTTGATTAGCAAGAAAATAATCTATAAATATATTTAATATCGAACATAATTGCTATATATATATATATACATATATATATATATATATATTAAGTAACTTTTTGGAATGTGCATATAATTTGCAAATTTATTCATTTAATATGATGATTATTCTTTGATTTTCATTAAAAATACTATCAAATTGGTGATATAAATTGATTATGTAATAATTGCTAAATGTATATAATTAACTCCATATATCATAAAGTTCCTTTTTCTTACACGCATTTATTTTATTGAACTTATTTATACATCTTCGGTATTAATTAAAAAAATGTAATTTGAAAAAGAGAATACTCAACATGTTGGCTACTAATAACTTACCTAGTATAGTAAATACAAAATTAAGAAAATGTAATACGTTTCAATTTCTTTAATGCTGCAATTTTAATAAGTTGCAAAATTCCTTAATGCGTTGCAATTTCAAGAAAATTCATTCAAGGAAAATTTAATATGATTTCCTTAATTAGATAATCTATTCATGGTAAGTCGACATAAATTTCAATTTCCATATTGATTAGCTTAATTTTCATTTTAAATATTTCGAGTAATAATTGTAAAATATTTAATAAAATTATTTGGATATTTAAATACAATAATTTTTTTACTATCCATTATGGGTAAGAAGAATAATAAGTTGCATAAATATAATTTTTATATATTAAAGATTGGTATTTAGTTGGGTCTATATTTATGTAAGCCCAAATCCATGAAAATAAAAATGAACAAACCTCAACAAATTTTAAAAGTGACAAATTATTGTAAAATTATTTGGGATAATGAAAATTAAAGTAAAAAAATAGTAATCTTAATACTACAAAGAAAACATTATGTTGTTGATTTATAAACAAAATATAAAGCTTGTTACTATATAACTCGAATAAGTGTTAGAAGAAAATGTCTCAAATGTGTTGAGTAAAAAAGTAAATAAATATAGATGCACATAACCTGATTTTTTTGTTTGGTCGCATAATGATGGATGATGCTCATATGATCAAAGTTAGATGGTTAGAAGTATAATATATGTGTTAGTATATGAATAATTTAAAGCTAACTTACATTCTTGTGTAGACTGACACCCATTACATAGTGGCCCAAATTGGATTGGATTCTACATACAACAAAGAAACAACTTTAAACATCATCCAACTGTAGACAATGTTTCAAATGTGTTGAGATAAAACTATGTAAATATAGATGCACATAACCTGATAAAGCATCTGATGTTGCGTAATGATGTATGATGCTCCTATGATCAAAGTAAGAAGGTTAGAAGTATAATATATGATATACGAAGAATTTATAACCAACTTACATCCATGTGTAGAGTAACACCCTTTATATAATGCATAAATTGGATTGGATTCTACATACAACAAAGAAAACAATGTTATGGTTAAAAGAAGATCGATCATAAAAAAATTACGAAAAGAATTAGTATAGAATGTTAATTGTGTCGTATATTTATGAATGAGAACACCCATATATATATATATATATATATATAAGTTTAAAACTTGGTGTTCAAGTTTTTTTTAATTCATATCATTAATTACTTTTCATCCCATNCAACAAAGAAAACAATGTTATGGTTAAAAGAAGATCGATCATAAAAAAATTACGAAAAGAATTAGTATAGAATGTTAATTGTGTCGTATATTTATGAATGAGAACACCCATATATATATATATATATATATATAAGTTTAAAACTTGGTGTTCAAGTTTTTTTTAATTCATATCATTAATTACTTTTCATCCCATTACATAGATAAAATAAACGTATATATCGAATTTATTATAAATTATATTTACTTTCTATAAACGATTCAACTTGATTTTAATTTGTAATCAATTTGATATCATAGTTAGAAAGATTACTATATTAAAATCATGTTTCTTTTTAAATTATAATAAGTTGGTGACAAAATATTCTATATACGATTCAAACGTTAAATATAGCATTATAATAATGTTTATATGATTTGAATGTTGTGATCAATTTAATACCATATTTAGAAATATTACCATATTCGAAATGCATGTCTCTTTAAATGTTATAATATTTAAAAACCAAATATTCAATTTTGAAAGAAATATTAGCTTAATGAATTAGAAATTTATGCATGTTAATATTACAAATAACAAAATTTAATATTATGATAATATAAATTAATATTTATATTGCTTATGGTATAGATTATGGTCATACCATATTATTTATTACTTTTTTGTTATAAATTAAAAAGAAACTTTATATTAACAAAATTTAATATGATGTTAATATAAAGTAATATTACAATACATATTCATAACTAAAAAACAATAGTTATACCAAGAAAACTAATATCAAAACCCTAAATCCTCAACACTAAACTCTAAACCCTAAACCCTAAATCATAAACCCTAAATCATAAACCCTAAATCATAACCGTGAACACTAAATTCATTACATTTATGTATAAACGTTATTTAAAATAATTATACTTTTTTATATTTCATTTACTTTATATTGTATAACAATATGGTCATATGTTGGTTGTAAAACAAAAATTGTATATTGGAAATTATATTATACATTAAACGATTTGATTCATTTTAAGTTTTAAAGGGATAAAAAATATTATAAAAGGATAAAAAAATATCATATAACCTAAACTTTATTAATAGTCTAAACAACTAAATAAGTGTATAACCTATACTTTATAATATTTTCATTTAATATTAGTATAGTATAGGTGTTTGGCAATAGATTCAAAACAACTAAATGAATGTATAACCTATACTTTGTTTTCATTTAATTCTAGTATGAGTGTATAACATATACTTTACTATTAGTATGGGTGTTTGGCAATGAATTCAAATTGATTCGTGATTGAATTTTCCTTATTTGGCTCGAAAATTCGTTCACATTATTCAACCAATAAGATTAAGACGATTAATTCGGGAGAGCATGTATGAGTGCCACGTGAACAAAATTCAATAAAAGAGCTTTGCGTTTAATATATAGGGAAGATAATTCTAATAAAGGTAACTAATTTGCCTTTTTTAGAATATTAAATTATGAATTGCCTTGTTAATTTTCCTTATTTAGGTACAGATTCGATAACTTGAATAAGAAAAAAAATTATTGTCTCCATTAACTTTAATGGATTTATTATTATTGTCAAGTATTTTTTTTTCTTTTTTAGGTACAATTTATTGTCTTGAATAGGAAAATAAATCATTGCCTCTATTAACTCATAATTACAAGGCATTCAACTTTAATAGTTTAAGGAAATTCTCTATAAATCTGATTAACAAATATAGAAAAGGGCAATCAATCATTGAGATAAATTTGGAAATAATTATTAAAATGTCTTGGCTTCCAAGATTATTGAAATATATAAATATGGTTGGTTATAACATATGAAAAATGCAAGATCGAACTTATCCTCTACTAAGTAAAAATGCAAGATCGAACATATCCTAAATAAACATGTTTTTTGAGTTAATGAACAAAAGAATGATGTTAATCAGTTCTTTTAATTATAGCCTATTTATAAAATAATGTTAGTTGAGTTGATTGGATAAATTAATTAGGTAGATGCATGATCATTCTTATTATAACTGAAAAAATATATAACTAATATTATATATTTTACTATGATAAGTAAACACAAAAATATCAAATTATAGTTAATTCCTTCGTATAATACTTTTACGGAGTTCGAACTAGCGTTAAGGTATCCGTTCGAGTTCAGTCGGATTAATTCAGGTTACGAGTTTTCGGGGCTAGATATTTAAGTATTATTCGGTTCATATCTTTGCAAGTTTTATACCCATTTAGATTATATAAAAAATCCAAATGTACCTGAAAAAACCTCAACAATCCAAATTTTGGGATGATCCAGATATTTTCAGGTATTTTAAATATTTTGGATATTATAACTAAAATAACTCATATATTTAAGTATATAATTATAAGTTAGGTATTTTTGGATACTCGAAATAATTTGATTCGTGCTGAAATCGATTTCGATTTTTTGTCTCTTGAAGTTTTGTATCCATAATTATCAATTTCGATTCAGACTCAGTATCACTTTTCTAGGTCGAATTCATTTGAAATATTTGGATTCAAGTATTTACCCACATCTACTTACACCTGCGAATTCGCAGGCACCACCTAGTATATATTAATTAAGTTCACAAATAAAAATTAAAAATTTAAACAAAAATTATTAAAACTGACCAATATGCGTCGTCAATTATGTCGACGTGTAGTCGCTGAATATTTTTTTGTACACATTGTGTTAGAAGATTGTCTGCCGCTGCATCGGACAGTGTTGGTGGTGATTAGGATTGAGCTAGATGTATGTGTCGGTGTCGCATATAAATAACACGGTGGTAGTACCGAAGAGGGCTGGATTCTAGATGATTTTCCGTTCGACGACATAACACCATTACACTTCCACATAACCTAAATCTAAATTCCATTATTAAATCTAATATTAATGATTAAAAATTAGTTAGATAAATGGATTACAATTTTTGGTAAAATACTTAAAAAAGAAGTTGGAGAGGTTTATTTATTTGCAAGTATGTGAAATTATCTTCAGGGGTTGACACTATTCTTGTTTCTTTCCGTCCTAGTCTCGTTCTGAACTTAAAATGGGACACAAGCGCTACAACTTTTCAATTCTCAAATAGAAAGGGACGGGACGATAACGAGAATTCTCGAAGTCTTGTTTTGTCTCGAATACATGTATTAGTATATAATATATAACTATCATATACTAATTTATATTCGTATTACTATAAATTTTTAAAAACTACATCAAAATCATTTTTAACTGAAGAATGGTGTTAACTGAAGGAATTCCATAGACGTCGTTTGGTTTATTTTAAATGTCTGACATTATTTTGATATTACTTTCGTTGATATTGAATGATTTATTAGCTTTTTTTAGTTTGAAGTTTTTGTTATAAAGTAATATAAATTTTAATTTTTTTACTAATATTTCCATTAGTATCTTTCGTACTTATCCATTATATACTTTATCAAAAAGCGAGTGATGGATACATTATGAAAGTTTGATATTTTGTTTTATAGCTCGAACATTCTTGTCCCGTTTCAGAAGAGAAATGAGACACAAATGTGACATTTATTTGCAGTAATGTTTAATTTAATCCAGTTAAGAGAAATGTTTGCAGTAAGTTTAATTTAATCTAATCATTTTAACTATTTTATTTTTTCATATATATTTTTTAGTTTTTTTATTTATTTAACAAATTTGTTTTGTTATATAGTTGCAGCAAAAGTGTCACTGACACCTAGACATCAACGAGCTGGTGAAAGAGCAGTTCGAGGACAAGGAGATGTTCTGACTCAACAACACAATCGTCAACTGAAAGAATGTGAGGAAGCTCAAGGGGGACGAAGCCAAAACCATCGCCTATAAAGATGCGGTCTAGATGGGTTTGGTTTCATATTGGACAGACAACTATGCTTACACGTCGGGGCAAACACCTTTCGTGTATTCCTACCTCTAGTGATAACAGTTTTTGAGAATACTTACCGACAAAAGAATGAAGCTTTCGTCAACGCATGATCAAAGTGCCTTTAGAATAAGGTAACTTCAAAACTCACATAACAAGAGTTTTAGTTCTCTCAGCAAATATCTCCAGGAGGTTCGTCGTTCAGTCCAACAGGTTGACCATTGGAGAAAACGACAAAATATATATATATATATATATATATATATATATAT
>OVAN01014165.1:0-12252 GCA_900406275.1 Anastatica hierochuntica | reverse complement strand
GGTTCAAAAATGGTTTGAACTGAGTTTGTTTGGTTTTGATTTTTCGGATTAGTATCGAGCAAAAACTGAATCGTTAAGTGTTTCAATTCTCATTCGATTATATTTTTTATAAAAAATAAAAGAAATAAAACCGAATAGTAGTTAATTTTTTTGGAGTTCAAAAATAGTTTGAATTGAGTTAAACATAAGAACTTTTGTATCGTTTGGTCTGATTTTTTGGACTATAACTAAATTAAACTGAACCATTTAGTGTTTCAGTTCTCAATTGATTTTCAACTAAAATTTTCAAAAATTAGCAATATTAATACTATTTAAAAAAATTGGTCTATAGACACACATTTATAGTACTTCCATTTCAATTTTTTAAAATTGTACAAAAACAATCAGTTAATATTATTTCATTTACCATTCATGTCTTAAATTGCATATTTTATCAAAACAACACAATCTTCGTATTACATTGGTACCCAAACTTTTTAAACATAAGATGTTTAAATGAACCATTTTAAAAATATTGTAATATTAACTATCATAATTTTTTAATTACATATTTGTACACATTTATTACTTAGAAACAAATTCTGATATACCATAATCCTGCGCTTGCGCGCGGGTCAAAATCTAGTACTTGAGGTATCGTCCATGGATTTAGAGGCTTATCTAGAAGAAACTAAGCAAGGAGAATGCACTAAGAATCCTAGTCTAGGAGGGTCGATTTAGATGGGATTGTCATGAGTCTCCAGTAAATCTAAACATTAACCAAAGCAAACATACTTAAAAAGCATAACTAAAGACAATAAGTAAACAAACAATAAGTAAATGCAAGAAAGGAGCAAGCTTTAAAGGTGAACAATGGAAAATATATCAAATCTTGAGATAGTAGCAATTGGTTCGGGTTTGATCTAGACTGATGATGGACTTTGCTCAGACTTTATTAGAGGATTGAATCTATTCCTAGGCCAAGGATCCCCCTTGAATCAATCTATCCACTCTCATGGCAAAGATCTATTCACCCATACACATTACAAGGCTCAACTCTCGCTTGTTGCCTATCTAAACATGTACGTGATAATGATCTACAACCCCCTCTAGTCATCTAGCACCTAGGTAACATCCACTCTCATGGGCTTAAGTGAAAAATAGATCTTGTTCTCTCAAGCATTTCATTGAACACTTTCTAAGCGTAAGTGAGCAAGCAATGAACTTTGAAGAACTAAACAAGATCTAGTAGGAATCTATGCCAAAATCTAGACGTATTGTCCATCACAACCTCGACATTAGAATCGGGAAGTTATAAATGAGGTTTTCCCTCACTACTCGTCTCTCATCTCCGATCTGGTGTTGAGTTCGTCTACTCGGCAGGATTCTCTGGTTTGGTTGTTTAACAAGAATAGGATTTACACTTGCAATAGTGGCTACTCTCTTCTTGTCTCATGTGATTTCCCATGACCTAATGGGGGGCTCCAATTGGATGTTGAACATTTGGGGGCATCAAGACTCTTCCTAAGCTACAAACTTTTTTGTGGAAGGCGATGTGTTGAGCCTTACATGTCCGCGTTGCCCTCCATTCATGTGGGGTAATAGAGGATCCATCTTGCCCTAGATGTGGTTCTCCGGAGACTGTTGATCATGTTCTCTTGCAGTGTGCCTTTGTACAGCAGGTGTGGGAAGCAATACCTCTTGTTATGTCTTTCTTCTCGTTGGTTCCCACTCTAGCAACTTTTCTCTCTGCCATGTGTGCCTCCAAGGCTCTACCTCCCACGGGGTTGTCTGCGGTTGCTATTTATCCTTGGGTGTTTTGGCAGTTGTGGAAGGCTAGGAATTGACTAGTCTTTAGCAGGGAGATTGTTCTTGTGGCTGAGGTTATCCATATTGCTTTTTCCGGTGCACATGAATGGAAATTAGATGATTCTCTCCAAGTAAAGGTCTCCAGCCACGGTGCATCTTCTTCTTCATCAGAGCATTTTGGTTCCTTTCCTTTGAGCCTACCTTCTACTTACAAATGTTGGGTGGATGCATTTTGGGATTCATCGTCGAAGAAGTGTGGCATGGGATGGTTATTCTGTGCTCCGGATGATGCAATTCTTAGAAAGTTTGTCTCCTACCGAGAGGGTTCACCTTCAGCTCTGACAGCGGAGGCTTTGTTCTTTGGACAACGCTAAGCCAAGCTCTAGTGTTAGGGATTGATGAGTTGTTGTTGCATTCGGAATCCCAGATATTGGTTAATTTGATCAATCAACATGAAGACCATATTGACATTCTTGGTCTTCTGGAGGATATTAGGAATCATATTCCTTGTTTTTCATTCATTCTTTTTTCCTTTATTCCCCGAAATGCAAATTATGTAGCAAATTCGTTTGCACGTCGAGCTCTTTGTGCTCAAGATTCTTCAATTCGTGAAGTTTATTAAAATTTCTCATTGGTGACCCAAAAAAGTCACATTTGTCATTTGCAACATAAATATTTAAAAAATCCACGTTTGTTCTATTATAGAGGCCATGAGAGTCTACTGTCAAAAATCATGAATGAAAAATACAACAAAAAGAATTAATAGGGTTTCTAAGAGAGTTACACTTTTTCTCACAAACCATAACTTTTCTTGCAGAAGATCTATAGATATTAAAATGGACAGATAGAATGAGTGGTAACTCAACATGGCTTCGTGATAAAACCTTTCAACCATTGGAGATTGCATAACTTAAGTCCAACTGTGGTTTATAGTTTGATATGAATAATCACTCTTTTGGCTTTTATAAGTTTGGGGAGATGACACCACTGGTATTTACTTACGCGGATCGTGCCTATAGGAGTCCTGGCCCATCACTAGATTATTCCACTTACAAACATGTCTAGGACTTCATCCATAAAGATAACTTCTTAACACTGAACAATACCTAATACCAGAAGTTGTTGATTGAATAACGCAACGTCCAATTGAGATGTGACGGATGCAAGACATAGCACGACAAAGATAATTACATTAAGCAGAAGACTCATATGATAGATTAAAAAACTATCTATGAAAAGGTTAATTATATTTAGTGAGATTGAATTAAGAGCTTAATACTTCAGACTGGAAAAGAAGTTAATCTTCCATGTCCCAAGTGTAGATTCTTGTTATGTAGCAGTTGTAGAAAATTATATTAATATGTTGATTCAATTGATAATGAGTGCAATTAACAAAGGGTTTATATATTCAAGCATCATCGTATATAATTTTAATCATATAAATGACCGATCTAAAGAAGGTGACATCAATTATAGACTCAGTGGAAGATTAGCTAAGAATCAACTACAGTTTTGAGAGAATGCAACTCGAGAATCATTGAGAGAGAGAGAGAGGGTTATTTATCTTGGAAGATTAGCAGTAAAGAAATTGTTCTCTGCTTCGTGCAGAAACGAAAACAGGCACTCATGGAACAAACAAGTTAAAAGAGGAACAAACATGGCTAACGTTATGAGAAAAAGACATGTGTTTCTCCATCCAAGCATCTCTTTAGGATCGAGACCTTGATCGATTAGCTCTGAGCAAGATTGTGGTAGAGTTGATGAGTCCCCGTGGCCATATCCCAAATATCACAACTTGGTTTCTTGTGAGTCATCCATATATACCCTTTTCCTGAATCGAAAAACAACCACAAGTTTGCAATGTTAGTTAGTCGAGTTTGTTAGCTAACAGAATCCATAATAATATGCATATATTTACCGGAGCCGTAGCGCCGAAGTATCGACAACAACAACAGATAGATCGGAGTCGATAAGAAATTGACGGGCAATGATGAAATCGATGATCCCACCACCAAAAAACCACATTGAAGGAGATGAGAGAAGCTCTAGGTCGAGTTCTCTTGGTAGCCAGAGTTGAAAAAGTGGGTGATTGAGTTAGTTTTAGTGAGTAGGGGAAATCGATGAGTGGTTGTCGTTGAGTGGAAGGATGAGTTTATAAGAGCTTTGTCGAATGTTGAATGCCTTTAATGGATCGTATGTACCTATCTTATGGTTGGGAATGATGAAGGTCGAGAGACGAAGCTTAGTTAGGGCAACTAATGCAGGCATCAAAGGTTAGAAAAACAGAAGGAGAGTGGGCCGGATGGAGAGAGTGGAGAGATGAAGGGAGAAGAGGGGATGTAGAATCTAGTTAGGGCTACGGACCGCTGAAGAAGACTACAATGAACGCACTGACTGGCGATTAAACGGCGAAGAGGAGAAAAGGAGGGCCGCTGGTTTTGTTGGTAACAGATTGTGGTGTAAGGCCTATTTGTGATTCTAAGTAGGTACGACATCATTTCAGGTTGATAGCCAAAAAAGTTGTTCGGTGGCGAGGCTAGCGCGACAAAGGGACGACTTCTCCTCTAATTTGATGTGGCATAAATTAAAATGGAGAGTTATCTCGTTTTAATTAGTACAATAAGTTCATTTTCATGCTTAAAAAGACATAAACAAAATCATGATGATATCGCCTTCCACTTAAGTTGATGAGTATGATGATGAGAACGAGATGTAGCGTAAGTTATTTATATGTGTTGAAATCAAGAAAATATATGAATTTTTTTTTTAATATTGAGATTATGAATTTAGGGACAATGTTTGTTCATATATTGGTAGGTGATTTTACAATTTTCAAATTTCATCTAAAGATAGTTTTGAGAGTTTTCTAGAGGTTCTTGAATTAGTTGCCAATATGGTTCTGATTTTAAACCATTGAATTTATGAGTTTAGAATCCTTCTGCTTAAGAATGAAGTGGATGATGTTTAAAAGAATAATGTAGAATATTAACAAAATGGGCGATTCAACTATGTTTGATGGATGACGTTATTTGATTATACAAAAATGTATAGTTAACTTCCTTGTTAACTCTCGAAAAGTATTTAATTTTGTAAATCTATGAAAATTTCATAAACCGTGAATTATTAAATTGTTATTTTACTCCTAAAAATAAAATGAGAAAGTTGTAAAATCAAATACTAAGGGAATCTCTAATGTAAAACTCTATTTTTTTTTCTAAAAAACGGAGTAACTCTATAATACAGATGAATTTTACTCCAATTCTACTCCATTTTACTTCATTTCGGAGGGAAAAATGGAATAATGAACAAAGAAATAATGTATTACTCCATTTATGGAGTAAATCCACCTTATACTCTATTATGGTGTGGAAAATTGAGTGGAGTTGAAGCATTTCTTACTCCAAATTAAATTTTANGAAAAAAAAAAAAAAGGGGGGGGGGGGGGGGGGGGGGGGGGTAGGAGATGGTCTAAATGATAACGAACAATTTTCGAATTGCGTGAAAATCAACAAGATTAATCTCTTTTTAACTATTTAAAAATATAATTTTTTTTAGAATAATGTTTTGTCTACTTTTTTTGTTATGAATAATAATTGTTGGCTTTAAAGGCCAAGATACTACATTTTTATTGAAATTTGTGTGTGGCACATTTCATCGTTCTCATCCATGAGGATATTAGAAAAATTTGATTGATGAATATTACAATAAATAAGTTCATATTCATGGATGGTTATATATATAGTATCATATGGACATGACGAGGAGATCTACAAATAAAACAAAATATGCATAGGTAGACAACTTCTCTGTTTGCTACATCTTTCAACTAAGCCCTTGACCTCTTCTTTGAATGTAAAGGATCAATCACGTGAGTTCGAATCTTGCAGGATCAACGTTTAGAGTATGGATGAGCTTGGGAGGCTGTGCAGGAGACCTGGGGAGAGTGTTGTAGTGGTCTCTACTTTGTTTGGTTAGCGAACCTAAGCACACAGTAAGGTCTTCTGAAAGTATATGAATCTTTGATTTCAAATTTCTTATCCTTTGGCTTAATATTCGTTTCCTTTACTTGAGGAAAAGCAAAGATTCAAGTATGGGGGATTGAATGTGTTGTGATTTTGCAGGTTTTTATTTGTGTTTTTATTTAAGAAAGGTTATGTTTTCAAAGTATTATGTGTCCTTTTTGGGTTTTTGTTCTTCTTTATGTTTTCCACATATTATAGGTTCAAAATGTATAGAAGAACATGATATGACAGATTTATGAGCTTCAAGATTATTTTGGAAAAATGTCACGGAGAAGTTGGATCACGAAGAGGAATTTCTTGACAGAATGACCTAGATCGATCAATCCACAATGCATGGATCGATCGATCCAAGGCATATCGAAAAAGTCTGATTTTAAAATCAGTTTTTGAACCGAGGAAAACCGAAGACTGAACTGGGATTCTTGTAAAGAAAACCTAGACTCGTGTTTTACAGAAAATGATGTTATTTTCTGAGTTTTTGAGAAGAGAGAGAGCTTTGTAACCTAAGGGAGACAGATCTGAACCTGTACTTCATTTCAAGGAAGATTTCTGAACCCTTTTACTCTTTCAATTGCAATTACATCATGTTTTCCTTTGATTTCTACTATGATTGTTGATTGATTATGAGTGAGTAGTTCTCTAGTTAGGTTTAGGGGTTTCTCATAGGAGATTTCATGAATCTGTAATTGTTAGTCTGTTAGATCGGGGAATTATCAATTGATCTTCATTTATCTTTGTGTTTAATGCTTGAATTGGCTTGATCACCTAGTTCATGAACTTAGGGTATTTTACGCACTGAAAGTGTTCGATGAAATTCGTGAAGAAAAAGGATAAGTGAGCAAATTTTCTTAGACCAACGGAAGTTGATGTGTAAGAAATTTGTGAATATATCAATATGTTTAGAATGCATTTTTAAGATTCAAAACTCAACGGAAGTTAGTGTTTAGGATCTTTAAACATAGGTAGTTGACGCTACGGAAGTAGGTTGACTATAATTTTGTGAATAGATTTCAAGATGGTTCTTAAAAGTTTCCCTAATAATAAATCTACAATTCTGATGAAATGATCTCCCTGAGAACACCCAATGCCCAACGTTTTTCTCTGATTGATTTACACCTGCGTGTTTCATTGCTTTCTATGTTCCTTTTGAATTTTGACATCATCATTCAACTCTTCTTTTTCGCTTTAGCCCGCATTTGATCTGAAAGTTTTTCGTGCAACCTTTGTTCTCTATGGATTCGATCCCGAACCACTACAACGTGCTTAACTGTGCGCTTGCAGTGATTTCTCGGGCGGAGACCCGAGCTATCAAGTTTTCTGGCGCAGTTGCCGGGGACCAATAGGTCGTCTTAGAACTTAGGATCATTACGTGCATAAGGCATTTATTTTACTTTGTTTAATCTCTTCTTTTTCTTCTTTGTTTTGTGATTTCAGGTGCATGAACATACCTCATACTAGAAGCCATGGAAAAGCGAATCTTCTTGAATTTGAGCAAGAACTTGGACATCGAGAGAGACATAAGAAGAAGTATAAGCTACTTGAGAGTATTCTGGAGTATGTGTTCGAAGACACTTTGGGTGACAACATGGAAAACCTTCAGATATGAAACAATCTTCTCTTCCCTAGAGCTCTTCCAGGAATTGATCCACCTGCTGAAGGTGGCGCTAATGCTGGTGTTCAACTGATCTGCCAGTAAAATGTTGCAGCTGTGGGGCAACACGACGCAAATCAACCTCAACAAAGGGTGACTTTGGCGCAATATGACACTCCTGAGGCTTTCTATGCAAATCGTGCTCAGATTCGTCCGCCTCATATTGAAAGGAGAGATTTTGAGATCAAGAGTGGTCTTATTAACTTGGTGCAACAGAGTCAGTTTCGTGGATTACCATCCGAGAACCCTATGCACCACTTAGACAAGTTTGAAGTAATCTACAATACCATTCAACACAATGGGGTACCTGCTGAAGCTCTGAAATATAGGTTATTCATTTTCTCATTGAATGACAAGGCTATGAGATGGTACAATGGTTTGGAACCAAATTCTTTGACAACTTGGGAAGCGATTAAAGCAGCCTTTTTGGGGCATTTCTTCATGAAATCTCGATCTATGTCTCTCAAAAACATGATTGCTGGATTTCTACAATTAGGTACAGAGAGTTTCCATGCGGTATGGGATAAATTCAAGGAGTATAAAAATAACTGTCTACATCATGGTTTCACATATTGGAATCTCCTTAAAATTTTCTACAATGGAGTTGAGGAGAAATATCAGAATTTCATGGACACTATGAGCAATGGTGACTTTATGACGAAGACTGTGGAAGAAGCTTACATGTTTGTGAACAATATGGCGAACAACCAAGCTAATCGCAGATCTGATTTTGATCGACGAAGAGGAAGTGTAGCAGCATATGGAAAGAGGATTGATGATTTGCAGTTAAAGATTGATGATTTGATGAGAAGAGATCAGAGTGGAATACACTTTATTGGAGAACATAATGATGTACTTGTGTTCCAAGAGGAGAAATTGGGACAAATGTATCAAGAGTTCATGTCTGAAGAGCTTAATGGTAGTTAGGAAGACGTGAATTACATTGGAGGTTAAAGAAACTTTGGAAACAAACGAAAACCAATTCCAGAACAAGCCATATCAACAGAACCAGAGTGTATTCAATCCTAGATATCTAAACAAGAATCAAAATAAAAACAACAAATTTGGGAACAGTGGTTATCAACAGTGTTGGACCCTGATTTGCAGCAAATCTCTCCCATCATTATTGGGCATTGATTTCCATGCTAGACTGAGTCAAATATGTTGGTTGTGGATCTCCTAGAATCTCGGCATCATACAAACAAGAGAAGAGGTCAAAGCTGAAATAAAGGGACACGTGCAACAACATTCAACTCCTATAAAAGACAAAGACATTGTTCTTGAGAGGGGAAGGGACTACTTCTTCATCTTCTTCTTTAATTTATTCATCTATGAGTTTCATATACAAAACCTAAACAAATATATTTTACTCTTTATTTTCTTGTAATCATCAAATCATCTTGTATCATCAACATATAATGAGAATCGAGATCACCATTTTCTTATTCGATCCTTGTATAATATATTTATCAATAATAATCTAAATCTTCGATTTATCCATCTATAGTTCATACGGGATTTACCCATGAATCTTTTTGCTCATCTTAAAAACTCATACAAATTCGAATGTGGATTTTGGCATCCACAAACAAAAGCAATATTATGGTTAAGGAGGTTTCAAGAACATTTACCAGTTGGGTTATCAGAATCATAATCAATGACAGTCTTCCACATCTTCAGAAGATAGTGAGCTTAAGAAAATGTTACCGCAAGTGCTGGAATATCAGACCAAGTCCGCTGCCGACATAAATCAGAAAGTGGACAACATGTAAAATTATCTCAATGGGAAGTTTGAAACATTTAGTACCCACATAAAGTTGCTGAAAACACAGGTTGCTCAGATTTTTGCGAGCAACAGAGCCCCACCGGGCGTCATTCCAGGAAAACTGGAAAAGAACCCCAAAGAGTACTGAAATACGGTTACGTTGAGAAGAGGAAAAACTATTGACAATGGCAGGGAGGAAAGGATCGATCGATCCAGTGCAATTGCATATGATGCAATTCCTGGCAGAGTGTAAAGGATCGATCGATCCAATCCACTCGGATCGATCGATCTAGAGCATGACGCAGAGATGAATGTTCCAGACGTCGATAAAAATCATGCGGACGCTGAGAATGAGTATGGGCCACAACCACCTTATTTTCGTAAGGTTCCGAATCCTTCTAGACCTAGACAGAGAGTCAAAGAGCGCGAGTATGAAAAACTGAAGAATCTGGTTAGTAAGTTACACATTAGACTGCCTTTCGTCGAAGCAGTTAAGATGGTATTGTCTCTAAAAAGGTACATGAAAGAGATTCTTTCTGATAAGATGACATTAGAGAAGGGAGTTTATATGCTTACTGCAGAATATAGTGCGGTTCTTCAGAACATTGCACTTGAGAAACAAGAAGATCTTGGACCTTTCATATTACCGTGCAAGATTGTATCTCTGACATTTGAGAGATGTCTATGTGATTTGGGATCATGAGTTAGTGTGATGCCTTTGTCTGTGTCCCAGAGGCTGAACATGATCAACTACAAGCCCACCAGGATGTCTCTAGTTCTAGCTGACAGATCAATTTGACGGCCAGTGTGATTTCTCTACAACATCCCTGTCGGAGTTGGAAAAGGCTACGTATATATAGATTTCATAGTTTTGGAGCTTGAAGAAGAGCCCAAGGATCCTATTATCCTAGGCAGACCATTCTTATCCACTGCTAAAGCCATGATTGATGTGCAGAGCGGTCATATTGATCTCAATCTCGGGAAGTTGACTATGAGGTTCAATATTGAGAAGTCTATGAAGAAGCCTACCATTGATGGACACACTATCTGGGTAGACACACTCACTGACGTGATTGAGGAGTCTACTGAGGAGTTGTACACAGAGAGCCCACTACGAGTTGCTTTGACTCAGATCGAGAGTGAATACGGGTTCCTAATTGAAGACACTTCTGAGGTTGCCGCGTTACTGGATTCGACGCCTACTATTGAGAAGCAAGTCGCGTACATCAAGCTCGAGGAGGCATCACCTGGGACATCTACTGCTATTGTGGTGAGTTCGAAATTTGATTAGAGCAAAGTAAAAGCTCTGAAACTCGAGTTCAAGCCATTGCCTGCAGGATTGAGGTACGTTTTCTTAGGCCCTAATTCTACATACCCTGTGATTGTCAATGCTAACTGATACTGCTGAGACTGCCTTACTTCTTTTGAAGTTGAGGAAGTATAGAAAAACATTGGGGTATTCTTTGGATGATATAACATGTATTTCTCCAGATCTATGTATGCATAGGATCCATTTGGAGGATGAATCCAAGACTTCCATCGAATATTAGAGGAGGCTCAATCCAAAGCTAATGGAAGTGGTCAAGAAGGAGATTCTGAAGCTCTTAGGTGCAGGGGTGATTTACCCCATCTCAGGCAGCATATGGGTGAGTCCAATTCACGTTGTTCCAAAGAAAGGTGGGATCACTGCCATCACAAACAAGAAGAACAAGCTCATTCTCACCATGACAATCACTGGCCACATAATGTGCATTGTCTACAGGAAGTTGAACGCATCCACAAGAAAGGATCACTTCCCACTTTCTTTTATTGATCAAATGTTGTAAAGACTTGCTAATCATCTTTATGATTGTTTTCTTGATGGTTATTCATGTTTCTTTCAAATACCTATTCTACCGGCGGACCAAGGAAAGACTACATTCACGTACCCTTATGGAACATATGCTTACCGGAGAATGCCACTCGGACTATGCAATGCACCAACAACTTTCCAGCGATGCATGATGTCCATTTTTATCGATTTGATCGAGGATATTTTGGAGGTTTTTATGGATGATTTCTCTGTATACGGCTCATCGTTTTATAACCTTCCATCTAACCTTTGCAAGGTATTGAAACAATGTGTAGAGAAGCACCTGATTTTAAATTGGGAGAAATGTCACTTCATGGTGCGAGATGGGATTGTTCTTGGTCACAAGATTTCTTAGAGAGGAATCAAAGTAGACAAGGCCGAAATCAGAGTGATGACAACTCTGCAGCCTCCTTCTTTTATCAAGGGTATTCGAAGTTTCCTAGGACATGCAGACTTTTACAGACGATTCATCAAAGATTTCTCTAAGATTTCAAGACCTCTGACCCGAATCCTCTATAAGGATGTTAAATTTGATTTCGACACCTATTGTTTGTTAGCCTTTCAGGAGATCAAAGAATCTCTAGTTAGCGCTCCAATTGTGCAGCCACCGGACTGGAAGTTGCCTTTCGAGGTAATGTGTGACGCCAGTGACTACACAGTAGAAGCAATTTTTGGTCAGAGAAAGGATAAGAAGCTCCATGTGATTTATTATGCTACCAAAACACTTGATGATACTCAAATCAAGTACGCTACTACAGAGATAGAGCTTTTGGCTGTGGTTTATGCATTCGAAAAGTTTAAGCAATATCTGGTGGGATCCAAAGTCATTTTTCACGCCGATCATGCGGCTTTGAGGTATCTTATGTCTAAAAAAGATGCTAAACCGAGATTTTTGAGATGATTTTGTTGCTGCAGGAGTTTGATATGGAGATTAGAGACAAACGTAGTGTAGAGAATGGCGTTGAAGACTGTGGGAACCAAAATTCTCACTGTCAATGTTATGTGGTTCACGGACTCTCTGTAGCCAATGATCGAAAGATCAAGCAGTGAGTGAAAAATTTAATAAATAAGAAATACGAAACTAAGAGATAAACAGATTACAAAACGAAACAAGTTTTATAAGGAAAGTGAATCAATACAAAACAGATTGCGAAGTGACATGCATTTAACGATG
>OVAN01014164.1:0-12253 GCA_900406275.1 Anastatica hierochuntica | reverse complement strand
TATAACAGATGGAGTCCTCACCCTTACGATTCGTTCCTAACTACATCTTCAATAATGGAAACGATTTATCTACTCTATGTATGTTATTGCTTTCAATTGAACACAATAAAACTCGCCCCTAATCAAAGTTCCTCCTACCGAGTGTTATAAATCCCCGCTCTCCACAGCTCCACTACTCTGGTATCTCCCTCTCTACCATGTACGTAGGACCCTGGTTTGGGCTTGGTGAGCTCATGGTCGTTATGTGAGTCGAATTCGTTACCATTATTGTGGTTTCTAATCTCGGAGCCCTTGTTCTGATGATGAACTTCTTCTAGGCATTTAGCACCACCGGTGAAGCCTTCTTTTTCAGATTACTCATAACAAAATCATCAACTTACTCATGACCCATTTTTTCCGTTCTCTCTCAGACAAAAGTGAAGGATTTAGACTCACCCGGTCATCAATAAGTTTGGGTAAAGTGTATATGGTCAATCGAGAAAAATGTGAGTAACTTTTATCTGGAAAAGAGAGAGAAGATGTTGAGAGAAAACAACCATCTTTAAGTTTTGAAAAAAGATTTTATGAGACAATTATTCAAATCTTAGAAAACAACAGAACACTATACAAATCGCCGTTGCGATCATCGAGGAAAATCGATCTCGTTCATTTAACTGTTAACAATCTCTCGATCGCAACCTATTCCAGAGCATACTCTGCATCATTATCATGACTATCACCATCAAACAACTTAAATCTGATATCATGATGTGTTGTTTATGTCAGTTGTCTTCCTAAAATTTTATTAATTTGGGACAACAAACAAAAATTTACCAACCACCACGGCCGATCCTAAGAAATATAGGATTATAAACTTTCACGGTATTGGGACCGTATTCGTTATATACTTTTTACTGATTTGGTGGTCAGTCAATATATGCATATTAACTCAAAAAAATTTAGGGATTGAGGCAAGTGTTTTATTCGGCGTTCCTCAGAGTCGGTCCTACCAGCCACGTACAGACTATAAGGACAATCCAAATATATTTTGAAAGATCACATAAATTTTAAGTGTATTATGTTTTTCATTTTATACTAATTAAAAAATGAGAAGAAACTATATTTGGAAAGATCACATTATTTTTTCTTGGGTGAATTTAAGGGAATAACCAAAGGGTGGTTATTTGATTTTTTAGAAGTAAAGAAAAAATAATATTATTTTATTGGTGTATTTTTACAAAATAACCTCTCACTTGTTTACAAAAATTTTATTTGAGAAGTATGTGACATTTAATTATTTAAGAGTTTTGGGTTATTGAGTATAATTTCCCTTTTTCTTTGGGAAAATGTACATAACTAACTTAAAACATATTTTTTAAGAAGTGTAACCCACAACATTTTTATTTAGCAAAAGTAACCTAAGGGGGTAAGGATATTACATTTACCAATTTATGACCAAACAAAAAACAGATGGGATAATTACCCTTCTAACTTTGAGAAGTTGCAACGCACTAGAGAAGTCTACGACTACAAAATACGCATACTTCACTAGAAAGTATGCATTATAATTAAATCTTGTTTTTAAATTAAAAATTAAGAAAAATTAATTAGTTTTAAAATGCTTATGCATAAACTAAATATAATCATTTAAGAAGTATATAAATTATTTTTCAAAAAATTAAATTAATTTAAACCAAATAATATAAATTAGACTAGAAACAATATGTGCATTAGTTAAAGTTTAGAGTTTAGTGCTTGAGAAAAACAAATGTGCATGGAGGGTTTGATTAAGCTTCAAGGGTTTACTTTATGATATTAAGTTTGTATGTTTTGAATGTTAAATCATAACATACTGCTTTAATTAAGAACATTAAAAATATTTTGATGTTTGATAGTTAATTTTACTTAGGATTTCAAATAATTAACTAAGATTATTTGTAATGTTGCATACTTCTCATGAAGACTTCACATGAGAAGTCTGTAGATGTAATTAAATTTTGTTATTAACTTAAAAATTTAGAAAAATTAATTTTTTTGAAAATATGTTTAGAAAAAGTAAATATAATCATTTACAAAGTATATATATTTTTGTTTCATAAAATTAAATCATATTTAACAAAGTAAGATAGATTACGGTAGAAACAATACATGCACCAGTTTGAGTTTAGGATTTAGGGTTTAGGGTTTGAGGTTTGGGGAAAATGTGCATAGTTTGTGGTAGAGGGTTTGAATAAATTTGATGGGTTTAGGATGTTAATTTGGTTTCTTACGAATATTATATAATCATGTACTTGTTTGATTATGAATATTACAAACATTTTTATGTTTTTATTAGTTTTTATTAAGATCTAGACAATAATACACATTAATTATTTTTATATTTAGCAGAATTCACTTAGAAGTTTTCTAAGTAGGCATCATGAGAAGTCGGCAGATCCATTTTCCCATCCAAATATTAATGAATTTATTTTCCCGCCCAAGCAAGATTAATTTGCCACCCAAAATTTGGATTCCCTCTCGTTTCAGACTGCTTTAAGAAGTCTACCTAGGTTTTAAAAAAAACTCTAATTAACTTTTTAAAGGTTTTTTTTACCAAACAAAAAACATTTGCCTCCTTTCTCTCCACAAGGTCACCGCCGCCTGACCTTCTCCTCTACCTCTGTCGCTGTTGCCGAGGCGAGCTCTTCCTTCATCCTTCATTCATTTTTTTCCAATCTATCTCTTGCTTTTTTCTATATGATTACTCGTACATTAATATCTTTCTCACATATTTCATCTTTGATTTTTTTTTGTTCTTGTGTAGTTTCTGAACTTTTCATACAAAGTAAGTTTTTGTTCCTCTTTCTTATACACACATATACATAATGGACGCTATTTTGGAGTTTGATTTGTCTTGATCTTTGTTTTATGGAAAAGTATGGGATGGTATAACTACTCTCAACCAGTGCCATGCTTAGAGATTTAGAGGCTTGAAGCGAATTTAAACTTTCATAATTGTTTTTACTGACAGTTATAAGCTAATTTGACAAATCATCAAATATGGATAAAAAAAAACTAATAAAACTTATGAGAAAATAAACTTGTATCTTTTTTACCACAAAACTTGTATATTAATACTTAATTTTATTATAAACTTGGATGGAAGTCCTAAATATAAACTCTTTTTTTCTTTAATATAGGAACGTTCAATCCGAATAGATTTGGTATAACTTACTTAGAATTAAAATATATTTACAGTGAATATGTCACATAACCAAAAGAAAAAGCATATTTAACAATCTAGCCTAAACATAAAAAAATTTAGCAAAAAATTATTAACAAAATAGTGTGTGTTTTACAATTTTGGCCTTTGTGGAAGTTGAAAAAATCAAAAAAGGATTGAGGGAGGCAATATAGGGCGAAAATTCATAAAATAATAGTTAGTTATTGAAATATGACTTTTAAATTAAGTGATCTAATTTCTCTATATTCTACTACAGTTTAATTGGATTTATTTTTTGAGAAATCAAAAGACAAAACCAATTAAAGTAGAAAAAAATGTTGATTTTAAAAGAAATATTTATTTGAAAGAAAAAGTATTTCAATAAAACTGAAAATAAAAAAAAATCTAGTACCAAACAAATCCGTCTATGTATAATATATTAGATTTTATTTGAGAATCATTGAAAATTTGAAAACCAAACCGGAAAATAACTGAAATATTAGTGAAACATATTTTAAAATCTACGTTATAATATATTTTCGGAACTGGGAATTTCATATTATGGTTTATGGCGCGCGAGGCCTGAGGCGAATGCCTTTTTTTATAACCATAGTCACGGCCCTGCTCTCAACCTACAAGCGGATCTGGCACGATAGGTATGACCACGGTTACGGTTAACACGGTTAAGATTAATTAACCACCGGTTACGGTTAGAAAAAATGTTTAACCTTAACCTTAACCATTTAATATACGGTTAAAATGTTTACGGTTAAATACGGTTACGGTTATGTACGGTTACGATTATCTGATAATTAAGATACGGTTAATAATTTTAATTATTATTATATTCAAAAAAATATTTTTATAAGACAAATAAAATTTAAATGTTAAATCCAAGGAAAACTTTTTATTGTATTTTTCTACACTAAAAAATGTTGGAGTTCTTATTAAGATTTGATGGTTTGGTTTTGGTTAAATCCAACCAAAACGATCATATTCATATTTTTCATAATTTTGATGATAAAACGTGATCTATCTTCATATTTTACATAGTTTTGATGAATTTTGGATGAGAAAGAGGAAATCTACATCAAATACATTATGAAGATAGAAGTGAAAGCAATTTATTTTAAAATTTTTTTACTTTTTAAAATGAATAAATTTGAATTTTGATTGCCTTTTATAAGATGAATAAATATATGATGTATATCCTAATGCTAATGAAAGTGATAACCGAACAATGAACTATGAAAATAATGGTATCGATCAATTTTTGTCGTTTCATAAGGTTCTTGCATATTGTTATTAATAGAGTTCACGTAAAATGTGTATATATATAATTCTTTTTTAAAAATGGTTACGGTTACAATTTTACGGTTAATCTCATGGTTAACCGACGGTTTAAATACGGTTACGGTTGACTAACGGTTACGGTTAAAAATTGCGTTTAACCATAACTAATATATTTTTATGGTTGACGTTACGGTTGTAACCGTTTCATATGGTTACGGTCTGGTTACGGTTTGAAAACGTAACGGTTACGGTCCGAAATATGGTTACGGTTAGGTTTTGGCCATGCCTATGGCACGAGCAATAGCTCAATGAATACCAGTTGTCGCCTTCGATCCGGAACAAGTAATGGATTTCCCAAGATCTATTTCTGCGGATTAGTGCTTGTGATCCAAACATCCGGCACGAACCTGAATCCGTGGAGGTGATTTTATGGCTGCCATAACAATGAGGTAACATAATTTTATAGCGGACTTCTAGCGCAGACTTCTATAGCGATCTTATGTACATTTATCTGTATTTTTAACAGGATGGCGGTTATCATATTTATTAGTGGTGGGATGAGGCAATGATGGAGGAGTTTGAAGAAATAAAGGCGGCTGTAGAGGTGCAAGATGAGACAATTTGTTACTTGAAAATTGTTGATAAGCCATTCATGGAGGCGATACAGTACAACATTCTGAAAATAGAGTCCAAAATATGTCAACTGAAGGAGCAAATTTGTAATAGGTGTTTTGTTGGATTTGAGATGAAGAATGTGAATGTGATCGTGGCTGGTGCACTCATTGTAGGTGTGATCATCTTGATGATTTCTCTGTGTACTAAATTTTTTTAAACTGTTGTTTAATATTCTTTCATGTAAGACTTGTTTTGTACCCTAATTACTAATTCTCCTATCCTACATTGTTTTACTAAATATCTATCCTTCTGTTATTCATAATTTAGTCTCTAGGCTGAGTGCAGATTTCATCATGAAATTCTGCAAAAGAAGTCTGAATAAGAAGTCTGCAGAAAAAGAAGTTTGTATTCAACCAAACCACAATCTGAATTTAACTTAACTGAACTGTAATTTAAATTTAACCAAACCAACTAGTGTGTTTAAAAGTGGACGAGAAATATATTTTACATTGGGCATAAGGCCCAAACAAAATTTAGAACAAACGTTTAAAAATCATTTGTTGTCGAAAAATTTAACAATTACTGAAAAAAGACTGAAGATTTCAGCTGCAAACTACATATGCAGACTTCATACCCAGATTTCTGTCACAGGCGATAAAGAAACATTTGACCTAACCAGAAATTTAACCTTATATAACCTTAACCGAAAATGTTTACCCTTGAACCCAAAATTTTTATCCTCATATATAAAACATGAGGCTTCATTTTGAGACAACTAAGTAAAAACACCCTAGATATAAAGAAATCTTCTCTCTTTTCTTCAAGTCGCCGTCGTGTACAGTAAGCCTCATCTCTCTTCCTCAATCATCTCGATTTCTCTCAGTTTCACCATTCTCAATATCTCTTTCCCTCAATCATCTCAATTTCTCTCTCTTTCTCTCATTTCTATTGGTCCCTCTCACCTCCGAACTTGCCGTTATCTCTATCTCGTTGTTCTCTCTATCTCACATACTTGTTCTCTCCATCTCTATCTGCATCTCTCTCTACATGTCGTCTCTCACTGTCGCCGTTTGCCTCTCTCTGTCGCATCTAACTGTCACATTATATGTCTCTCTCACCTCTTTATCATCCCACATCTCTCTTTGCATGTCAATTTCTCTCGATCTCTCTACTAATCTCAATTTTCTTACCTTTGTGCAGATCAGTTGTCGCTGCTATCGACGGTGGCGTTGCTACTAGTGCTAGAAGTTTCACTAGCAGTAAGTTAAATTTCACTCTCCTCAATGTACAAAAAAAATTCGTTTCCAGTGTCCCTTCGTAGACTTTGTTTTTAGACTTCTTTGGGTAGACTTCCTTGGAAGACTTCCTTGGCAGACTTCTTTGGCAGACTTCCTTGACAGACTGCAGAAGCATACTTCCTTAGAAATTAATAAACTTTTTTGTTTGCAATCTCTGATATGGATGAAGAAGAAGTTGAATTCCGTCGTAGATTCTGTAGCAAGGGATGTGAGCCGGAACCAACAAAAAGTATCGGATACTATAGTGCCGATACAAGTTATTTGGTGCTTTAGCCGATGCTCTAAGAGTAGATGAGTGGGAAGAGATTAGGACCTCCAAACTCGATGTGTTTTTACAGCTTTATTCCATGGGGTTTAGTTGGACACCAAGGCTGGTACACTTCATGCTTGGTTTTCAGTTGGAGTGTAAGAAGAAGTTTAGGATATGGAGTCTTATCGGTTCACAGCCCGTGAGATTTTCATTGATTGAGTTCGCCCATCTAACTAAACTCAACTATGAATACACGGTGAAATTGGAAAAGCCGGATGTAGAGATGACTGAGTTCTGTGAGCTTCTTGGAGTGGTTATTGATACTAGTCTTAAGATTGATGATCTCAATGAAGCATGTCCGTTGAGAAAGGATTAGTCTAGTGAGGATCGAGTGAGGTTGGGATACTTAGCAATCTATGCTGGGTTCATTGAAGCAAAAAAACCATCTATGCTAACTTGTGTTGATTTGGCTAGGTTAGTGATGGATCCTGAAGCGCTCGAGAACTATCCGTGGGGATTAATTTCTTCTAAAAACCTGACACAATCTATCAAGGAAAAGGATTTGTCAAAGTCTTACTAAATTGAAGGGTTTGTCAAAGTTCTGCAAGTGTGGGTTTACTTATATTGTCGGAGTTTGTTACTGCATATGGCCAGCCATTTCAGGATAACCCATAGCCACCGCTGCTTGTATGGAAAGGATCAAGGGGCCGGAAGTATGTTAAGGCAAATTTGAAAAAACAAGTAAGTCTGTTTTTTCATGTTTTAATGTTCTTTGTTTTCACCAGATCCATTTTGTCAATTATTCTATGATGGATGAGCTTAAGAACATGTTCCCGGTGTTGGATGATGATGATGAGGACGATGTGTTTGACAATAACATCAAAGCAATATTTGGTCACTTCTCTGTTGGTCTCTGGAAGTGGACAAAGTCCCACTGGTCGGTGATTGGTGTTAAGAAAGACATTGTGAAGTCATCGAGCAAGGAGGGGGTTAAGAGGAGGTAAGACACTGATGCAGAATGTTCCAAAAGTATTAAAGATAAGGATGATGGGTCGTGTATTGTAGAGGCTATGAAAAGCCACATTAACATATGCTTTCAAATTCTTATGTCTTTGATCAAAGACGTAGCGGATAGGGTTTCTGTATTGGAGGAAACAGTCTCAGAGGCGAAGGATAAGGTTTTTGCATTGGAAGGAATTGTCTCGGAGGCGAAGGATAAGAATGAAGATGATGAGCAGGTGAAGTCTAATGAAGAACCGAAGGAGAAAACACCACTTGATGAGCAAGTGAGGTCCAATTAAGAACCGGGTGAGGAGGATGAGGCTCACGGGAATGACGGAAAGACCACTATGGAGGTGGTTAGTACCAATCCTTTTGAAAAACCTAAAAGAGGTCGTAGAAGAAAATTGGTTTCCAGAAAATCTTGAAACTTTTGTTCTTGTTTGCTTGATACTTGTTTTGTGTGCTTGATGCTTGTTATGTTCATAACATTACTACTTTGGTTGTTTTATGTTTGTTTTGTATTTTTCTTTATTTGAATGTGAACCTTGGTGTTAAGAATAAGTTTATGTTTGTTTTATGCAGGAAATGCAAAGTTAGAGTGTTAACGGTAGCAAAGAACCAAGTGTTGTTGTTCTTGACAAGCAACAATCGGGCATTGATTACGACTTGATTAAAAAGAAAAACAAAAGGAAAAGAAAAATGCAGCCATGATTTTAAACCGTGCAAAGAGCGACTGATAACGGAAGTTGGGCCAACACAAATGAGTCCATTCGAAGGGAATAGCACTATTAAGGGGATTGTTGCAAACAAGGTGGCAAGAGGAAATGGATATGATCCATTTAGACCCGTGGATAAAGAAAAGGGGAAGGCTCTAATTGATTGGGTGAAACTTGACCCGTACGTAACTTGTTTTTTGAATTTTTCAAGTATTTAACTTATATTTATGCTAGGTATATTACTTTTAATTGGTTGTGCTTTGTTTTTTTGCAGTGGCTACCCAAAAGAAAACCAAACACTCCTCTCTTTTGGTTTTCGACTTTGCAGACTCTGAAACAGTGGCTGCAAGATACGGTACGCTTATAACCTCTGAATTTATTGTATAAGACTTCTTTTTGCAGACCTTTTCTACAAACTTTTTATGCAGACTTCTTCTACAGACTCCGTCTAACACATATCTTATTAAATGCAGCACCTCGATGAAGTGATGAATCTGTTGAGTCTACGATTCTCGAAGCATACGGAGTGGTTTAGGTAAGATCAAATTTGCCTCCTTGATATTGTATTTAGAATTATATGGTTTTCCAAGTATCAGGAGTTTCTTGACTCTGAGCTGAACACCGACGGTTCTGGCAAACTACTTCCGGCTGGCGCGTATGACTACTCCACTGGTGAGAAACTAATCTATTGTCAGAGTAATAAGACATTGGATATCGAGATTGATGATATTTATTGTCCCTTACTCATAAAAACGAATCATTGAGTCGCTCTGTGGATTTCTATTCCAAAGAGGCACATTCTTATATGGGACAATAGCGCCTCTCATGCATCTGTGGGATAGTAGCTAATGTCGTGAAGCCTATTGCCCATATGATGGCCTAAATGCTCTGTGAGTTAGCAAATAGGGAGGATAGAGCAAAGTACCCTCCCGAGCCATTCACACATGCTCGACAATGATTTGGAGTGCCACAGAACATACAAAGTGGCGACTGTGGGGTGTTTTGTTTGAAGTATCTCGAGTACCACGCACTCGGATGACTTTTTCTTTAAGTAGTTTTTGTAATGCCAACATAAAAGCGATAAGGGAGAAGCTAGCATTGAATTTGTTCTAGGAGACCAATTCACGTGGGAAGGATATTCGGGAGTATAAGTTATTAGACCGATATGAATAATATGGGTCCATTGACTTAAATGCTTTTAGCGTAAGGAGTATGGAGTTAGTTATTGGATTCTTACACTTTGTAGTTTTTTGGAGTGTGTAAGAAAAAACCAGTTTCTTTTGTATGCTCTATGGTGGGAGTATTTTTTCTTGACCCACAAATAGAACTGATTATGTTATACGAAGTGATAGGTAGGAATTCTTTTGTAGTAACCTATCGATGAATTAATGTATGGAATGAAGCAAGTTTCGAACATGTCATATTTTAAGTGAAGATTCTAATGTTCACATAACCAACACACGACATAATTGTGGTAGACAAGATAACCAACATACAAAACTAACCTTAGAAACATAATACATAGCCAATACATAACCTTAGAAACACAATACATAACCTCAGCAGACTTCATATGCAGATTTCCTTAACAGATTTCTTTCAGAGACATCTCACTGTTTGATTAGAGCGTTTCCATCGTCATCCTCATTTATCGTTGACATTAAGTTCCTACAAGTGAAAAACAGATATTGAAGTGTAAACAAAGTATAGTCTTTTTGAAATAAGGGTAACTTACACGTTTTCGTCGTGTATGGCCCAATTTTTTGCATATCGAACAATTATACGTCTTCTGAATGTTTCGCGGTTTGGCATTTTTCTTCTGTGAAATCTCAAGCCAAGTTTTCCATCTAGACTTCCGTCACATTCGCCTTTTTCGAGAAAATTATTGTGAGAGTACCCCGCGTACAAATATTCCTTGGCATAGGCTAGACATACGAGTGTAGACACATGTATCCCAACCTTTGTTGCAACTGCAATAGCATGTGAGAAAGATTCTTTTTCAATGTTCCACACACCACAATCATACACTCGATTTTCCATATCACCTAGAAATTTTTTTCTCTCCTTTCACATAGAATCGCCGGCCATCTATGCATTCCGCCGTCATCTCTTCTGCATAATGTCCGCAAACCGCAAACAAATATTCAACTTCACAACTATGAGATGTTGTGAGACTCATCGCATCATCTCGCCTTTTCCAAAACCAGCTTCCTAACTTCTCTCGTATAAACTGTAGAAGAAACGATATGGGGAATCCTTTTGCAACCTAAATGGTCTAGTTGATGGATTCGCCTATGTTGTTGGTCTTTATGTTGTATTTGTGACTCGGAAAGTGAACTTGTGACCATAATTTCACATCCATGCTCTCCAAATATTCAGCAAGTCTGGGATGCGAACGATGTAGATGTATCGGTTAAATTCCGGAAGAGTATATGCATATGCTGCCCCTTTCACAAAATACATCAACTGATAATAACATATCCCTCGTGTTGCCCACGGTAAGACCTTCTCACATGCTATCTTTATGGAAGAGTGTATGTATGGAAAGATCACCAAAGGGTATTAGTCTCAGATACATTCACACAATTTCGTATAAAACCATTCCCATCAAGCATCATTTTCAGAGTCCACAATCTCAAAAGCCAACGGAAATATCTAAGAAAATTTATCTTGTGCGGTTGCAACGAGTAAAACACCTTCATACTTCCCGGTCAAGTGAGTACCATCAACCATAATAACTCACCTCATATATTGAAACCCGACAATCGAAGCTCCAAAAGTTAGAAATAGATATTTAAATATATGCTCATGATCACGAGTAGACTTCTCTGGCAGTCTGAAAGTAGACTGTCAGAGAAGTCTTCTCTAAAAATGGCGAGTAGACTTCTCTGGCAGTCAAAAAGTATACTACCAGAGAAGTCTACGTGGGTTAGTTTTGTATTTGACAAAAATCTCAAAATATTGACTTTTTTAAGTAGAATTCTCTTTAGAAGTCTGCAAAAAAGTTAGGTTAGTTTTGTAGTTGACCTAACTTTGACTTTCCAGAGCAGACTTCTCTGGCAATCTACTTAGGTTACTTTTGTAGTTGACTAAAATCACAAAATGTTGACTTTAGAGTAGACTTCTCTATAGAAGACTGCAGAAGAGTAGACTTCTCCGAGAAGTCTGTCGACGAAGTAGACTTCTCAGAGAAGTATGCACACGTGCGTAGACATCTGTGTAGTAGTCTGCCTTACTTGGCAGGTTAGTTTTGTAGTTGACCAAACTTTGACTTTTCGGAACAGATTTCTCTGACAGTCTGCGTCAGGTGAGCAGACTGTCAGAGAAGTCTGTATCCAAAATATACACCCAAACGCTGCTTTGCGTTGACTTCTTCAAAATCGCAGACTTCTCTGGCAGTCTGCTCACCATACGCAGACGCAAACTGTAAGAGAAGTCTGCTCCAAAAAGTCAACATTTTGAATTTTGGTCAACTACAAACTAACCCACACAGACTTCTTTTGCAGTCTACTCAACCAGTCACAGTTATGGTCAACTTTCCATATAGGACAGACTTCGTCGAGAAGTTTGCTCTCGATAGACAAATATTTGGTTAACTACAAAAATAACCTTCCAAGTAAGGCAGACTTCTCAGGCACTCTGCTCAATATTTTTTTGTTGACAAAGAAAATGTGTAGACTGCTGATGTATTCGTATTTTATCGGTTTTTACTACAATTTTCATTCGAGAATTACGATTTTTAGTATGTATTCGGATCGTTTTTGCGCGGTTTATTGTTCTTTGGTGTTTTTACAGGAACGAAGCTTGAATGGACTAAAAGAACGCATTTGGAGTAGATTTCAAGCATCGAATAAAGTCTCAAGAAGACTGAAGAAATTCTTCACAGAATGACAGGGAT
>OVAN01014163.1:0-12253 GCA_900406275.1 Anastatica hierochuntica | reverse complement strand
CTTTGTTAACTGTGTCTGTCGAATCGCTCTCTGTTTACGTTTTCTGCATACGTTAGATCCCTTCTCGTTTTCACTTTGTATTCGCTCACGTTAATCTATCTTACGAATCTTGTCACTTGTTCATCGTTAATTCATATCACTTCGCAATATATTTTGTATTTCGTATTCTTTTATCTAACTTACTCACGATTTCTGTCTTATTGTTTTCGCAGTTTACTTTCATATTTCTTATTCAATTATTCGTTAATTCGCTATCTCGATCTGTTGATCTTTGGCTAACAGAGTCTGTGAACCACAACATTTATAGTGAGAATTTCAGTTCCCACACAAGTTAGAAACATTCACAACACTATCAATTTTATTATAAGCAATAAAATGAGCCATCTTAGAGAACCTATCAACCACAAAAAGATGGAATCTCTACTTCGTTTAGTTCTAGGCAATCCCAACACAAAATCCATTGAAATATCAATCCATGGAGCGGTAGGAATAGGTAGAGGAGTATACAAACCTTGTGACGTGCTCGTCGCTTTGGCATGTGTGCATGTAATGCATCTGCTGCAATGTTTCTCTACGTCTTCTTCATACTCGGCCAATTAAATGCTCCTTCAACACGTAGTAAGTCTTGTCACACCAAAATGACCATCAAGCCTCCTTCATGAGATACCCTGACAAGTAACTCTCTCAAAGAGCAATGTGATAAATGATGTGTTAGTATTTTAGTGGTTTTTATTACAGTTATTACTCGAGATTTATGGTTTTTAGTATGTATTCAGATCTTTTTGGCGCGGATTTATGTTCTTTAGTGTTTTTACAGGAATCGATCTTGCATGTACGAAAAGATTGCATTTTGGACGGATTTCAAGCATGGAAAGAAGTTTTCTTGAAGGCTGAAAAAATCCAATCAAATGGACAAGGATCGATCGATCATTTTCCCCGTTTAGCGGAACAATTTTATGAAGAACCAAACCTAACTTATCTTGAACCGGATTTCATAACAAAAACCTAAGCTCGTGTTTCCTGCATCATTATGCTATTTTCTGAGTTTTTGAGAGCAAGAGCGAGATTTGTAACATAAGGAGAAGAATCATCTTCTGTACTTCGAATCCGAGAAGAATTTTGAACCTTACTCTTTGTTTATTGATTAATACAATAATGTCTCTCTTTGATTTGATTTGTGTTGATTCTCTGATCATGAGTGAATAGATTATTCGTTGGGTTTAGGGTTCTCGCATAGGGATTCATGAATTGTTGACATAGAATTGTATGATTAGGGATTTAATCAATTGGATCTTCATCTAGGATTGTTCGTAATGCATGAAATTAAACTGATCACTTAATTATGATCTTAGGTTGTTTAACATCTGGAAAGTATTTATTTAAATGCCTGAAAGAATCCTAAATGAGAAATTCATCTTAAGCGAATGAAAGTTGATGTCTAAGTGAATTGTGAACCTATCAAACTTGTTTGGAATACATGATTAGAATCCGAGAGTCAACGGAAGTTAGTCTCAAGGTTTCTAACACATAGGGAATTGATACTATGCAAGTAGATCAATTCTATAATTATGTTTGTTTTCAAGACGATTTAAAACTTGTTCCTTGATCAATAATTCGAGTCTTAAATGAAATGTTTCCCTGAGATTACCCAATGCCCAACTCTTTTTTGATTGATTTACAACCCTGTTGTCGTTTTCTTGGTTTCTTACTTCTTAACTTTGGATTATTGCATCTCTTACAAAACATCTTTTTCGCTTTAGCCCGCTATTTGATCTAAAATTATTCATATTACGTTTGGTCTCTGTGGATTTGATCTCGAACAAGTACAACGTACTTTTGTGCGCTTGCAGTGTTATCTCGGGCGAAAACCTGAGCTATCAAGTTTTATGGCGCCATTGCCGGGGACTAATAGGTTGTCTTAGAACTTGGGATCATTGCGTGCCTAAGGCATTTTTTTTCTTTATTTTGTTTAATCTCTTCTTTTTCTTCTTTGTTTTTGTGCTTTCAGGTGCATGAACGTGCCTCATACTAGAAGCCAAGGAATCATGAATCTTCTCTATTTTGAGCCGGAACCTGCGCGTCTAGAGAGACCAAAGAAGAAGGAGAAGCTGCTAGAGGTTATTGAGGAATTTGAGTTTGCAGAAATCATGGGTGATAACATGGGAGAACACATTCAAGTTCATCAAAATCCTCTCTTTCCTGGAGTCCTTCCAGGAGGAGATCCACCAGCTTCAGGTGGTGCTAATGCTGGTGCTAATCAAATTGGCCAGCAAAAGGATGACTCCGAAGGCTTTCTATGCGAGTCGTGCTGGGATTCGTCCGCCTCCCATAGAGAGAAGAGACTTTAAGATCAAGACTGGTGCAGCAAAATCAGTTTCATGAGTTGCCATCACATAACCCAATGCACCATCTGGATAAATTTGAAGCAATCTACAATACTATCTAGCACAACAGAGTACCTGCTGAAGCTCTGAAATGCAGGTTGTTCAATTTCTCTCTGAATGACAAAGCTACGAGATGGTATAACAGTCTAGAGCCTGATTCTTTGACAACAATGAACGAGATCAAGGCTGCCTTCCTTGGGCATTTCTTCATGAAATCAATGTCTATGTCTCTCCGAAACAAGATTTCAAGATTTCACCAATTAGGTTCTGAGAGTTTTCATGTAGCTTGGGAAAGATTCAAGGAGTACCTCAATGATTTTCCTCATCATGGGTTCTCAAATTGGAATCTCCTCAACATTTTCTACAATGGGGTTGAGGAGAAATATCATAATGATATGGACACCGTGAGCAATGGTGATTTCATGACCAAACTGTGGAGGAAGCTTATATGTTGGTGAATAATATGGCGAATAATCAGGCCAATCGAAGATCATATTATGACCGTGGTAGAGGAGTTGTATCATCAGATGCGAAGAGGAGTGATGATCTACAGTTAAAGCTCGATAAGCTAATGAGAAGAGATCAACAAGGAGTACACTTTTTTGGAGAACAAAATGATGCACCTGTGCTTCAAGAACAGAAGATGGGACATATGTATCAGAAATTCATGTCTGAGGAGCTAAATGGTGGACAAGCATATGTGAATTACATTGAAGGTCAAGGAAATTTTGGTAATAGAGGTTTCAACCAACATAACCAATTCCAGAACAAGCCATACCAACAGAATCAGAGTGTATTCAACTCCGAATTTCAGAACAAGAATCAGAACAGTGGTTTCGAAAACACTGGCTATCAGCAGAAGCAGTTTGGTTTAGGAGGATTCAAGAACAACTATCAGCCGGGGTATCAGAATCAGAACCAAGGACAATCTTCTACGTCTTCTCAAGATAGTGAGCCTAAGAAAATGTTGCAGCAAGTGCTGGAGAATAAGACAAAGTCCTTTGTGGACTTGAATCAGAAGGTGGATAACATGTAAAGTGATCTCAATGAAAAGTTCGAGACATTGAGCGCACACATGAAATTGCTGGAAATACAAGTTGCTTAGACTTTTGCGAGAAACAGAGCTCCGCTGGAGGTCATTCCAGGCAAACTGGAGAAGAATACGAAGGAATATTGCAGTGCCATTATGTTGAGGAGTGGCAAAGAGTTGAAAAACTTGTCTAGGACAGAATGACAAGGATCGGTCGATCCTTTCCCCAAGATCGACCGATCCATGGCAAATAAAGTATCTGGACAGACGAACAAGGATCGATCGATCCTTGCTCCAAGATCGATCGATCTCTGTCCTGACAAAGGTGTATCGAATTTTCGCGATCAATCAGTGCACATGAGGTTGAGGATTAGTATGTACCATCCCCGCCTTATGTTCCCAAGCCTCTGTATCCATCCAGACCCCGTCAAAAAGATCAAGGAACGCGAGTATGAGAAGTTGAAGAATCTAGTTGGTGAATTACATGTGCGATTGCCTTTGGTAGAAACAGTCAAGATGGTACTTTCTCTTAAGAGGTACATGAAGGAGATTCTTTCAGACCGCATGAAATTAGAGCATGGTGTATCAATTCTTACTGTGGAGTGTAGCGCAATCCTTCACAACATCGCACAGGAGAAACGTGAGGATCTAGGTCCTTTCATATTGCCTTGAAGAATTGGATCGCTTACCTTTAGGCGATGTCTCTGCGATTTGGGGTCAGAGTTAGTGTGATGCCATTCTCGGTATCACAGCGTCTGAATTTGACGTTGGAGTATTCTATTCGAAGACCAGTTGGTATTCTAGATAACATTCCCGTTGGAGTTGGAGAGAGATATGTTTTCACAAACTTTGTTGTCCTTGAGCTTGAAGAGGAACCCAACGATCCTATTATCCTTGGAAGACCGTTCTTATCTATTTCTAGAGTCATGATTGATGTGCAGAACGGTCAAATAGATCCCCGACTTGGGAAGTTGAATATGAAGTTCAACATCGAGAAATCCATGAAGAATCCTACCATTGATGGACACACATTTTGGGTTGATACACTTGCTAATGTAATCCAAGACTCTGCTGAAGAGCTCTACACTGAGGATCCATTACAGGTAACCTTAACTCAGATTGAAAGTGAGTATGGGTTTTGGATGCAAGTACTTCTGAGGTTGTTGAATTGCTGGATATAACACCTATTGTGAAGCATGTCGCATTTATCAAGCTTGAAGAGCCATCACCTGTGACTTCTACATCATTGTTGGCGAGTTCGAGTACTAATTGGAGCGAGCTGAAAACTCCAAAAGTCGAGCTCAAGCCACTACCTGCAGAACTAAGGTATGTTTTCTTAGGTCCTAACTCTATATATCCTGTAATTTTCAATGCTAATATGAACAATGCTGAGACTGCCATGCTTCATTCGAAGTTAAGGAAGTATAGAAAAGCGTTGGGATATTCTTTGGATGATATTACAAGTATTTTTCCAGATCTCTGCATGCATAGGATCTACTTGGAGGGTGAATCCAAGACTTCCACCGAACATCAAAGGAGACTCAATCCTAAGTTGATGGAAGTTGTCAAGAAGGAGATTCTTAAACTTTTGAGTGCAGGTGTCATCTATCCTATTTCTGACAGCACATGAGTGAGTCGGTGCATGGTGTACCAAAGAAAGGTGGAATCACTATCATCACCAATGAGAAGAATAAGCTGATTCCCAGCAGGACTATCACATGCCACAGGATGTGCATTGATTACAGGAAGCTGAATCAGCTACGAGAAAGGATCATTTTCTGCTTCCTTTTATTGATCAACTGCTAGAAAGACTTGCTAACCATCCTTATTACTCTTTTCTTGATGGCTATTCAGGTTTCTTTCAAATTTCCATCCACCCGGCAGACCAGGAAAAGACTACATTCACATGTCTATATGGGACATATGCTTACCGGAGAATGCCATTTGGATTATGCAATCCAACTGCGACTTTCTAGCGATGCATGATGTCTATCTTCACTTACTTGATCGAAGATATCATGGAAGTCTTCATGGATGACTTTTCTGTTTATGGTTCTTCGTTTTCTAACTGCTTGTCTAACCTTTGCAGGGTTTTAGAATGATGTAAAGAGAAACACTTGGTTTTGAATTGGGAGAAATGTCATTTTATGGTGTAGGACGGGGTTGTGCTTGGCCATCGTATCTCTGAGAGAGGGATCGAAGTTGATAAGGCCAAGGTGGAGGAGATGACAAGCATGTAACCTCCTACTTCTATCAAGGATGTCCGCAGCTTTCTCGGACATGCAGGGTTCTACAGATGGTTCATCAAGGATTTTTCCAAGATAGCCAGACCCATCACTCGATTGCTCTGTAAGGATGTCAAATTTGATTTTGATACTGACTGTTTGTTAGCATTTCAGAAAATCAAGGAGGCACTAGTTAGCGCTCCAATTTTGCAGCCACTTGATTGAGATTTACCTTTCGAGGTAATGTGTGACGCCAATGACTACGCAATGGGAGCAGTGTTGGGTCAGAGAAAAGACAAGAAGCTCCATGTGATCTATTATGCCATCAGAACGCTTGATGACACTCAAATCATGTATGCGACTACGAAGAAGGAGCTTGTAGCTGTGATTGACGCATTCGAGAAATTCAGACAGTACCTAGTGGGACAGAAGGTCATTTTCACACTGATCATGAAGCTTTGAGGTACCTTATGTCTAAGAAAGATGCTAAACCGAGACTTTTGAGATGGATTTTGCTTTTGCAGGAATTTGATTTAGAGATTCGTGATAAGCGTGGTATCGAGAATGGTGTTGTAGACCATTTGTCTCGATTGCGAGTGGAAGATGATACACCACTTGATGATAGTCTCCCTGAGGAGAATGTCTATATGGTTACCTTGTTGGAAGATGAGTACATGGATATTGTTGATTGTTTTGCCATTAGAAAAATTTACGATGAAATTCCTTGGTTTGCAGATTTTGCGAATTTTCTGAGTGCAGATGTGGAGCCACCAAATTTCGTAGGATATGTGAAGAAGAAGTTCCTCAGAGATGTCAGACATTATGTCTGGGATAATCCCTTTCTCTACAAGAGATGTGCTGATGAACTTTTTCGCAGGTGTATTACAGAGTCTGAGGTGCAAGGTATTCCGTATCACTGCCACGGTTCTGAATATGCTGAACATTTTTCTACTTTCAAAAATGTTTCGAAAATGTTGGAGGCAGGTTTTTGGTGGCAAACACTCTTCAAGGACGCCAATGATGACGTCTCTAAATGTGATGCTTGTCAGAGAAAAGACAACATCAGTAAGCAGAATTAGATGCCTCAAAACTTCATCTTGGAAGTAGAGGTTTTTGACGTATGGGGTATTGATTTCATGGGATCTTTCCAATCTTCTTATGGAAATCAATATATTTTGGTTGCAGTATACTATGTCTGTAAGTGGGTTGAGGCACTGGCCAACCCCTCTAATGACGCCAAAGTGGTCTTAAAGATGTTCAAATATGTAATTTTCCCTCGCTTCGGTGTGCCAAGAGTGGTAATTAGTGATGGAGGATCCCATTTTATCAACAGGTTGTTTGAGAATTTGCTGAAGAAGCATGGAGTTAGACACAAGGTAGCCACGCCTTAAAATCGTCAAATAAGTGGACAGGTTGAGATTTCCAACAGGGAAATCAAGGGAATCTTGGAAAAGACAGTAGGCAATATGCGAAAAGATTGGGCTATGAAGCTAGATGATGCGTTATGGGCATATCACACTGCCTACAAGACACCACTAGGCACTACACCGTTTCATTTGGTGTATGGAAAGGCATGTCACTTGCCAGTTGAACTCGAGTACCAGGAAATTTGGGCTATGAAGTTGATGAACTTCATCATCAAGCCTGCAACTGAGAAGCGAATGATTCAACTCAATGAACTTGACGAGATATGCTTGAATGCTTACGAGAACAGAAGGATATACAAGGAGCGGACCAAAGCATTCCATGATAGGAGGATCATTCCACCCTATTCCACTGTTGGAGATAAGGTATTGTTGTTTAACTCACGTTTGCGATTATTTTCAGGAAAGCTTAAATTGTGTTGGTCGGGACCATTCCTAATTGCTGAGGTGCGACCACATGGAGTTATTGTTCTTGATGACAATGGGAGTAAGTTCACAGTGAATGGCTAGAGGCTTAAGCCATACATTGCAGACGAGCCATCCGACGAAAGAATGCGAATTCTTTTGACGAATCCACCTGATGTTTGATCGCATTACAGTTAGGCTCGAGGCTTTAAACAAGCACTGAGTGGGAGACAACCCATTATGTAGTTTTCTCTTTGAATTTTAGCTAGATTCGTAGTATTTTACGTTTTTGATTTTTGATTTTTGGTGCTTTTGACGTTTTTGTGTTTTTAGCTTTGTTATTGTCGAAAACAGGACCACCCAGACAGAAGGACAGGGATCGATCGATCCCTGTCCTCGGTTCGATCGATCCCTGTCTAATTTCGTGCAAAAAATAGAGGGACAAGGATCGATCGATCGATCGATCGATCAACACAGGTCAGTCTTCATAACTCCTCTTTCAAACAAAACGAAAAAATCACCCCTTAGGCTCAATTTTACTCAATTCTTAACGGATCTGAGTTGTTTTTGAGTCTAAATTCAAGAGAATTTCGTGCTCTATCTTTCTATCTGATCGGATTTTACAAAATCGAAGGTATGTGTTCGCAATCTCTACTAGCAGATTTTTCGGAGAAATTTGGGAACTTTTGATTTCTTGGATTTTGATTAATGCTTGATACTTGAATGATCTTATACACATGTTATAAGACGTTTAGCAGTAAGATTGCACCTAAATTTAGCGTTTTAAGGATTGAACTTAGAGATTTTGTGTTGGGAGTTTCTGGCCTCTGCATGCTGTGTCTATCCGGATTTGGAGAAACCGGTGGCTGACCAAGGCACACTCTCCTTCATTGTGCAGGGTCAGTTTTCTAATATCTCTCTCATGGACTTGGCTAGAGTTTATGGTTTTACGCAGGGCCAAGGTACTTGGGTACCAACTTTGTCGAGGTCCAGTGAGTTCTAGGACTTTATTGCTGTTGGGCAATTTGTCTCTTGGAGCGTGAAGCAGTCGCGTATCCGCAGTCCTGTCCTTCGCCTCGCGGCCAAGGTTCTTAACTCGCACATTTACGCCAAGTCTATCCAGGATGCTGTAACCAACAACGAGTTAGGTCTTCTTTTTATTAGCATTGGATATACATAGGACTTGGCGCCTCAGATCCATTATTTGGAGGCTACGGATCTGAACATGTTGCGGTGGTTGCTGATAAGTTCGCCTTCTTCAAGGTGGTGGCTTTTAAGAAGAAGTCTTTTGCTGCAGGTGCTCTCATTACCCGACTTCTGCATTTCGTCAGGTTCGACTTCACTGGTCATCAGGGAGCAGAGCTCAAGGTCCCCAAGCAGGTGGGGATACATCGTGACCCACGAACTCTTTATGCTTTACTCGATGGGAAGCATCTCATTGACTGCGACATTCTAGCTTCCCCCTGGAAGTATTCTCTAGACAGCTCGAGACCGTTCATCTATCACTTTTAGGACCACCAGTAGAGGTCTCTGTACATTGAGTTGCCATGCCCGGACTTGAAATCTTTAGCTGATTCATCAGGAGTTGAGTTTCTACCTTCTGCGGAGCGTCTTTGTCCCTGCCCCCTTCTTTCAGGAAGGGTTCTTCAGATGCTCCTGGGCACCGTGTTACTGATGATGCAGATTATGAGGCTCACATGCCTCCACCTGCTGCACCCACTAATTCTGAGATCACGGAGCTATTTCTGGAGGATTTCAATGTCTACGAGCTTGACCCGCCACCACCTCCTTCTGCTACTACTGCTGAGTTCAGAGCTTGGACAGTTCAGAGTCATCAGATGACAAGGTCTCTCATGCTTCGTTTCGCCAGAGGGCTCTCAATGATAGGGAGGTTACTGTCTTGTTCTCCTAGCAGGTATGTTCATGAGGATGTTATTAGGCGCAGAGCGCCACCTGTTCCTGCAGCTGTTGCAGATGATGATGACGAGGAGATTGAGAGTGAGGACTCTAATGAGGAGGAGATTCAGGGGACTCGCGTGGCTCTTGCGCGAGAGGAGGCCAGGGCCTAGCACTTCCAGAGCAGCTCAGTAGTTCTTTTCCTTTTTTTTATTTCTGTTTTATTTTTCTTTTTATTTGGATTTTTATTTTTATTTGCTACTTACCCCTTCTTTGGATTTGTTTTCCACCGAGACGGTGTAAGATAAGGAGAAATCTTCTCCTATATCCCTATCTTTAATTCTTTAATCCCAAAAGTGCCTATTATAAATTTATTTTTGTTTTGATTTATTTTTCGTTTAAAAATTAACACATTTACTTATTTACCCTTATCTAACTTCTTATCTCTCATTCTTCTTTTCCAAACCTTTTCTATTTCTTCTCTCTTTCTTCTTGCCAAAATCAGAATCTTATATAATTTATTTTTTATTCTTTTCACTCATAATTTTTATTTTTAAATATGTTTTTTCATTAGAATCTCAATTTTACAGTTTTTCATTCAAATTCACATAACAGATGAGATGTGAGTCGATGGTAGCAAGAAAATTATTAGTTTTACATAGTTTTATTAGTAGAAAAGATACTACCTAAGACGATATGGACAAAGAAAAAAATTAATAGGTCTCAGAATGATCAATGAGAATAATGCGCGAATTCAAATCATTTGAGCGAAGATGTATAAAGAGAGGGGATTCAGAGTTGTTAAGAAAGTCGAGATGAATGAAGAAGAAAGAGATGACGACGAGGGAAGTAACAACTGAACCGTGATCGACGCATTAATCTCAATTCGAATCATTTGAATCATGCAACAAAATAATCTTCTTTTGTAAATAATACTGATATAACATGATATTAGTAGGTGGAATTTAAAGCTTTTGCTCAATAATGTAGAGATAGGTTGGTTTGAGAAAAAGTCTTAGCAAACACATAAACCTATACAAATTTTCACAAATAAATACTTATATCATGTGAAACCAAGTTTCACATAGTTTTACCAGTTTACATAGTTTTACCAATTTTACATAGTTTTACCAGTTTTATTAGTTTCACTAGTTTTACATAGTTTTACCAGTACTACTTTTCAACCATCTTAATAGTTCTTCCTATGTATCCAATCATGTCGATGTGTTCTTTCATCTTCTTCATCTCCTTCTTCATCGGTTTCTCCACGTATGAATCCATGACGTGGAAATAGAAGTGAGAGGAGAGAGAAATGGAGAGAGAGAGAGAGAGAAACTGAAAGAAAATAAGAGAAATGATTTGTGGATGAGAATGATGAAAGAGAGAATATCGAGAAAAAACTTGTATAAAAGATAAAGAAAAATGAAAAAATTGTGTTTTTTTTTTGTTTTGGCGCAAAAAAGAATTCATTTTCCTGCCAAAAAAATTGTTCTTAGTTATACAGAAGATAGTAATTTTACGAAAGTTCCATATAGTTCTACTTTTGGTGTTTTACATTTTATTTAGTATTGCATATCTTTTAAATTTGTTTTAGTAGTTTTACTTTTACTTTTGGTCTTTTAACATGTAAGATTGATTGTTTTATGCAATAATATGTTTGAAAACAAGATTTCTTTGACTTTTCCGTTCCAAGTTGGTCTTCACTAACAAATTGTTCTTGAAAATACAAAGTAATATATGAAAAAACTTATTTTTGTAATTATGATTAATTAGAAATTATGATTAATAGTTGATTTTATTGTTTAGGCAAGTCTTACAATGTTATCCAGATTACATTTATTAGTCATGTTTACAACCAAATGATCTTGTTGAATAATTTTGTTTAGCAAATAAATTATTCATAGTTTTACTTAGTTCTACCTAGTTCTCCTTTCGTATGAACTCAAATTGAATGATTTCATATGCGACGAAATGTTCGACGACGACGACAGAGTAGTCGATGACTCTCGGCGACGGCGAGGAATAGATCTTTACAAACTTTACAAAATTGTGCGTAGCAATCATTATCGATCTTGTGATAAACGTGCAAACATACATAAAGAAGAATAAAAATGAACATGTTTCTTACAAAAGCTTTTCTTCAGTGTAGCTTGTGCGGACCTTGCAACTTATGCTCCATTCCTAGAATCCTCTAAACGTAGATTGAGAATTGTAGATCGTCGAAGCAGCTAACAGAGACGGAGTGTACTGAAGCTTCTCGTATTCCACTAAGCAAAGCTCGATAATGAAGAATGATAAAAGCTCAAGCTGAAAAAATACTACGAATTCAGATTTCAAACCTTTTGAATATTGATTGATTCTATACATATATAAGAGAGGTTTGATGGAATTTAAACAAACTTTTTGTCAGATTGTGCAACTTTGAGAAACATCTTCATAAACACATATGGAGTTGGGAGACAGAAATTGATGTAACATCCCTAACCCGGGTAGGGAGTTAACCAACCGGTCCAGAGCAAATCCTTTCGCAAAACCACCAACTTCACTTTAGACGTCACTTCTAACATAAACCTGCAAGACAAACACAAACGGGAAAAAAGGAAAAAGGGAGAGGGGTGAGTGACTTCCCGACAACAAGCCACTCAGTGAAAACCTACACTAGACCTCCTCATCTAGAACTTACTTTAGCCCAAAAGTCCAAAGNCCTACTTTAGCCCAAACGTCCAAACCTAAACCGCAACCCACCAAGCAAGCACCTAGCGTACTGATCAAGCAACTACCAAACATTCTCCAACATCATTCATCCACATCATTCTCACACAACCGAGTCAGTCGGTGCGAAACCGTGCCACTGAACCCGCAAACAACCGAGTCAGCCGGTACGAAACC
>OVAN01014162.1:0-12254 GCA_900406275.1 Anastatica hierochuntica | reverse complement strand
AATCCGTGAACCACGTAAACATTGACAGTGAGAATTTCGGTTCCCACATTCTCTTATCTTAGATTTTTCATTACTTAAATTTATCCAAGTGTTAAGTTGTTAAACAAGTGATGAATTTGGTGTCTTTGTAAGAAGCATAAACCTCAAGAATTGGTATCAGAGTCTAGTTTGGTGAAGAAAGACACAAGTTTGGTCATAAAGCTTCAAACTTTATGCAAAAGGTTCAAGCTTTCCGAAGATTGCCGTCGATATTTAAAGAAAGGTGTATACTTTGTAAAAACGTGCAAGCTTTTATCTCAAGATATCTCTATGAAAAGTTTGGTTAGAGGAGTTCGAGTCATACAAGGCGGAGGACAAACGGTTCTCATCTGAGAGAATGAAATCGTTGGGGAAAAACAGAGTTTCTGGAAAAAGAAATATGTTGTTGTCGGTTTCATAAATCAAAGGGAGACGGGTCAGAGAAAAAACAGTGAAGAACTGATGGCCATCTCAGGTCGATGAAGGCGAGTCCCAGAGGAAAATTTCTCGCTAGAAGTTGCAGAGGAGCTCACCGAGAATAGCGTCTCGTTTTTTTCTTCACCCTAAAGTGAAAGATGACGGAAAAGAACTCGCAAATGCTTTGTGAGAAATGAAATCTTAAGTCTGAGGCAGAAAAGGTTAAGCGATTCGCCGTGATGAATCACCAGAGAAAGCATCGGAGAACGTAATGTCACCATTGATGGAGGCGAAGAAGGAGATAAGTTTTAGTTTCCTTGTGGGATTGATTTATTTATTGTTAGGCATAGTAACTGAAGAAGAAGATGGGTCTTAAATATGTCATACGACTATTAAGTTTTGGTTTCTATTAATGGGAAAAGAAACGAGAAACGTATTGTGACCAAAAAAAAAAGAAACAAGAAACATATATCGGATCTGTGATGCCTTAAATTGTGATTTGAATGCCTGATTCGTTGAGATGGTGATGAAGCTTTTGGGTGTGGAGAACGGTTTGGATTTGCAGTTTCTCAACAGAAGAGAGCATACATAAATCTGGTCCGAAAAGAAAGAAAAGGGAAGAAAGTTGTGAAAGTTTCTCAGGTTTAGGAGAGACTCTCTTGGGAGAAAGGTTGCAAATTCTTCAGTGGAATCAAGATAATGAGATGAGAAGAGCAAGGTTGAGAGAAAACAAAGGTGGATCTTCATACTGTTCTCCATGAGCAACAACGAACTAATCAAATGGGAGCTACGCCGACGAAGTAGAGAAGCAGTTCAGGAGCTAATGGGATTAAGAGAGGTCATAAGACTTTCTTGATGAGTTTTAGTGAGATTTTCAAGTGAAGGCTGGTCTTGTTTAGAAAATATCTCTTTGCAGATTGAGAACGACATCTCTGAGAAGAAGCGTGATCTTGGTTGTAGTTAATAACAAGTAAGTGGGTAACAGTACACATACATACTTTAGTGAGGATCTCGAATGTATGTTCCCGATTGTATATTTGTGGCAGCTTGTTAGTGGCAGCAAAGGGAAGATCTAGGTTAGAGTTTCGGTGATACAACAAGGTACTCTTGATCAATTAATTGTTCGGGTTCATAGTGATTGAACTACAGAGATTGATCTTAGGTTATTTGGAGACAACAAAGCTATAAGTCTTGTTGTGATTGAATGGTTAGATGAACTAGCAAGAAAGAGAAAATCAAAAACAATTTTTTCTAAGCCGAGAACCAGAAAAAGTTATGGGTCTGAGTAGCAGTTAGAAACAAGGTTTTGTAGCAGCTAAGTGAGCATGATAGAACAAAGTAAGGTCTGAAGCATAAAGCACTTTGCTCTAGGTGAAGTTAATCTCTACAATTTTCGTGTTGGCTTAAAGATGCTGAGACAAAACTGGTTGTCTCTTTTAAAGAAGATTCATTGTTGTTTAGTAAAGTTGAGAAGAAAGAGAGCCAAGTACATGGTTGTATGGAAGATAGTTGTTGTTATGTTCATTCAAAAACCAAGCTGGAAGTTTTGAAAATGCAGAGGAGTTAGCTTGATTAGGGGAGTATTGAATTAATTAAAGGGATTCTCCCAAAGAAAAATGCAAACTCAAGAACAAGTGAATGTCTGCGTACTCACAGCAAAATAAGTTTTTCGTAAGAGAAAGTCGGAAGAAAGGTTCTCAGATTCTGAAAAGAAGCTTTTTGAAGGTTTAGTCATCAAGAGAGGAGTTTTAGGTTCTTGTTTTTCGAGAAAGAACATTGAAGGCTAGCTTGAGATGATGAGAGGCGAAGTAAGTAAGTGATCTTTCAAAGCATAAACTGAGAAAGAAACAAGTGCAGGGAATTCAAAGATTTCTTAAATAGTTGGTTACTTCGGCGAAAGTATGATATGATAATGAATCCGAATTGTGAATCACCATCATCGACAAGCAAGTTCAAGGTTCTTAAAAGGTCACATGGAAAGACATGAATGTAGAAAGACAACTTTCATTTGGAAGAGAGCTATCAAGAGTGTTCTGATAGTGTATGGTGCATCTTTAGACGACATCAAGAATCTTCTCAGATAGTGAATCACTTGCAAGATAACAAGTGAGGGTTCATCAAAAATACTAGCATGCTAAAGTGGAGATGATGGGAAAGAGAAGAAAAGTGGCTCAGTCTAAAGGTAGAATGATGCAGGTATCAAATTTTTGGTGAAATCTGCATATTAGTGAATATGTTGTAGGCTTGTTCTATAGTTAGAATAGCCTATCAGGAACTCAAGGTGTGATGGGTAATAAGTTATAGAAGTTTGTTCAAGAGTGTCTTGGTGTGTTGAAACTTAAGGTCACATGTGTCAGAGCATATATGTAGAACAACAAAGGAAATTTTTGTTGGGATAGAAAGTCACTTGTGTGAGATTACAATATGGGACGAGATTGAAGGCTATTGGAGGTAATTCAAGCTAATAGCAAGCACTTACTTGTGAGGGAATTGAGAAAACATTGTGTGCCGAAAGTTTTCATAGCAAAAAAAGCTATGAGGCATGTTATGTTAGTATCAACATCGGTACAAATTGGTTCAAGACTCAAATGACCAGGAAATGGTTGTAAGTGCAATCTCAGTTAGTTAATTCTTATTTACTAACTTGGTGTTGGATGAGATTTTGTTGCAGGGTTGAATCAGGAGCTTCAACATAGACTAAAATGATTCTGGTTTTCTGCATGGATTCAAGAGAAGTTTTGATTCAAGTCTCAGTGCACATGAGGAGAATCAAAGGTCGGCAAGGGAACCAAGTTTGCATAAAAACAAGGTTATATTAGCGATAACTGGAACAGGTCATGTTATTTTGAATGAAAGCCATGAGTAAGAAGCTGTGTGATTGTGGTTTAAGCTTGAAGTCGATCATTCACAAGAGGAAGAAGGTGATCAGTTGGATCATATTTATGTAGTACGAACAATTTTACACAAGGATCAAGGTGAGTGTAAGCTCATAGATCAAGGAGTGAGTGAAAAATATACACAGAGGAAAATAAGCTATGTGGTTAGAATACAGTAAAGTTTGGTTAGAAGAAGCAGGTCGGTTTTTCAAGTAAGATGTATGAGAATATGCTTGAAATGTTCGGATGGATAAGTCCAAGAGTGTTAACACACAGCTGGAGTTTCATCCGAGGCTGAAATGTCAAGGGAATTGCTATATTAGGAAATTCAATAGGAATGGTTCAATTTCAACACTCTGAGAGGTCTTATGAGTAATTTGTTGAAGGGACACATGTGGGAAGAGAGTTTAAGCACAAATACTCAAGAGGAGCAACATGCAATTTTCAACGACAAGAAAAAAAGACAATCCAAAGCTAAAGAGTGTGTTGTAGTTTTTTCTGAATGATCTCAGGTGGAAGACTTGATCAATCTTTCTTCTAAAATCATTGCAAGTAGTAACACATGGTAGCGGAAGATAGCGACATTAGATACAATAAGTATGTGAAGAGTAAAATAGGCTAAAGTAGCAAAAGGGGTTGAGAAGGTGGTTGTTGGTACATATGCATATCAATTCCAAATATAACAGTTGAAATGTATTGTGATCAATGAAAAATCTGTTGAGATCACAAGTTCATTCCAAACGAAACACGAACTAGTGTCAGAAGTGTACAACTTCATAAGAAGTGTAAGCAGAGAAGCAAAATCCACTAAGAAAAAGAAGAAGTCAAGTTAAAGAAAAAGAAGAAGCCAAGTTAAAAAAACAAGTCATGGTTGGTATTCAAACTAAGGTGGAGATTTGTAGAGTTAGTTTGAAACTAAGAGATGTTCATAATCAAATGGAGGAATTTCAACTTGTGTTGAAACAAGGAATACTCTTACAGTGGAAGAGGTTTTCATTTGGGAAAAGGAAAACCAAAATTCTCTGATTCAGAAAGAAGGTTTCATAGATAAACTCAAGTCACTTAAGTCACGTGATGCCTCTTACCTCTCTGTTATGTACATGTTCATACTGTTGCAAAAGCATGTCTAAGACGAGACAAAGAAATCATGCTTGCAAGTTTCTGGTTTTGTTCATAAGCATTAACTACATAAGAGATAAAAAGAACTAAGGGAGTTAACTCAAGTTAAGACAAGGGTTACTTTATTGCCTAGGTTTCTTGTATGTTCGGTTGATTAATGAGCAGACACATAGTTTCTAAGTATGTGTGAGAGAGAGCACCAACTAGCAGATTTACGGAGAGGGGAAACAAGGGCTGAGAGTGTTTTGTAATTTTTGCAAGGATGAATGACAAAGATGTAACTCTCGGTTGTTCTTAGTGATTACGGAGGTCTCCTCCGGAGAGATGTAAGTTCCTCACATTGAGGATCCGAACTCGTTAAATCTTGTTGTCTCTTTAATTTTATGCTCTGTATCTTCTTCTTCCGTGCATCATATCTCATTCTCTGCATCAAGTATGTATCTTCTCTTCTCCTAGATTCTTTATTACTCAAATTTTTCCAAGTGTTAAGTTGTTGAACAAGTGATGAACTTCGTGTCTTTGTAAGAGGCATAAGCCTCAACATGTGTCTACTTGGATATTTGTCACATCTTTCTTCCTCCTCTTCAACCTCCTCATACGCTTCATATCCACTGCATAAAACCACATCCACAAATAATTGTTCCTTTCAAATGAAAAAACTCAAACATGCACAAAATTGTGATTAAGAATATAAAATGAATCGTGATTCAAAAAGATCATAAGTACATTGGCTCTCGTGACGTGCAAAAGAGCTTCATCATCAAGACACATGATCGGTGTCGAACACATTACTGAGATTTTGGGAGATCTCCAAAGAAAAGATCTAGATCAAAAAACTCATCGTTAGCAACACATATATCAATTGCATTATGTGTGTTTACTAAATCAGCTTGGACAAATAGCTCATCCAAACCATAACTGCCATCTCTTCCTTTCTCACCACCATCAAGTCCTCCTCCATGCAGAGCTTCAATCTTTGCGATTGATCAAAAATCAAATGGCTCACGACTGATTCTTCAAACACATTAGAAAATCTAGTGAAATCATATTGATGTCACCATGTCTTCAATTTTTTTTTGCTTTGGGCAGATTTAGTTTCTATTTGTAATAAATAACGGCATGCTATTATAACTTCTGATTTTCCTCAAATCCACTTGCCAAAGTATTCATTGGACTAAAGCGTTTTTTGAGACTTGAGAGATTTTTCTCGCACAAGTTGTCTTGGTGGAAGATCTACAGATTGTTCTTTCTGAAAAATGGATACATCTCACCAGTTCATCCATTTCCCTCAATAACATTCACTATTGAACCATATTAGTTAAAAAAACCCATGATGGATGTACAAAAGATAAAGGGATTTAAGAATCTCTAGAAACTTCTACGTTGTCAGGAGAAAAGATTAAAAATGGAAAAACACCTAATAAAAAGAACGAAAACTGAATAATAAATCAACGAATGGAGAAGAGAGAATGAGACAAACGATGCAAAGAGGAGAGTATAGTACACGATGATTCCACTAATTTTAGTTCAAATTCATTTAATGTTAAACAAACAAAGTAGTGTATATACCATATACATATACCATATTAACACAATAATTGCATGGTGGCTATATTCAGATCAATTCTCGAGAAATCCCTTAGACATTAACTATGAAGCAATTTGACACATGTCTTCACCATATTAGTTTTCAACTAAGAAAATATGACATGACAACTTAGTGGAATTGATTGAGCTTAAATTGTTCATTAATTTTCAATTAAAAAAAAATATGGCATGGCAATCCTCTAGACATTAATTGTGAAGTAGTTTGACACATGTCTTCACTAAGTTAGCTTTCAACTAAGAAAATATGACATGAAAATTCTGTGAAATTTGGTTGGGTTTAAATGGATCATTGTCTTTCCATTAAGAAAATATGAAATGATCTAACTAATTAAAAAAAACTTATTTTAGCTTTTTAGGGTGTCCACCTAAACAACTCTTTCTTCTATCCATAAACTCTTACCAATAGCCACGTAAGACTATTAAAAATCCACCCAAAAGTTTCATCAAATATTATGGAGTCTACAAATCTGTTAATTAATGGTCATTACATCTACAAATAATGGGTCAACACATGATTAATAGGCCCACAACAAACGATCTAACGCATCCTCTTCCCTCACTTCGTCATCTTCCATCTGTAAACGTAAACTGTCACTACATCCACAAATAATGAAAGCTTTCTAAGCTCGCCACAATTAATGATTATTCTGTTCTTAAGAATCATCATCTCCTCTCTTCTGGATCTATGATTAATTTGGTTATGGGTTCATTCCGGATGATGATCTCGATTTAACTTTTACCCCACCTCTCATCAAATCGAGAACAATCATCGCTGGCAAACTTCAACTTCTCATGTTGATTACCTTCTTCCTTCGGCTTCACATTGCCAGATCATTCGGATTTTCTGTTCACTTTTATTTCATTTGATGTTTCAGGTAATTCTAAGTTCATGGTGAAATAGGAGTTTGTATACCCAACGATGTCCCCTTTTTGTCCTCTTTTGTTAATCATGCGTGCCTCTTTGAATTTGTTCAGATATGTGTGAATCCTGAGGAAAAGTAAGTCTGAATTGTCTTTCTCGGGTACTTCTTCTTTGATTATTAAAAAATATTCTCTATATATAGGCGACTCATTGAATAGATCATTCCATGCTTTGCCCCATAAATCTCTACGTGTGATGCAAGGTGAATCCCACTTTAATTGGGTGTTTTGCAAAAGTATCATTGGTGTTTCTTCAGTTAACTTAGTTTCAAATTCTTTTTCACATGCCAAATCTAAAAACTCTGAATAATTTTGAAGGTAGTAAGATGGACAGCATTAGACACCGTCATGTTCATAATGAGGGACTTATGGATTCTCTTCTTACGGTAAAAAATAGAATATTATGACTTTACTTATTTCTACCGATTTTCAGCACTACCTTAGTTGATGTTTTGAAATCTCTCTTTTCTGATTTATAGTTGTCTGTATTTGTCACATATATTATGGTAATGTACGATGTGAGAGCTTTGGACCCGTATCTGTTGAAAACATAGAAGCTTCCCAACGAGCACAACAAAGGATTTGGGTGCTCACAAAGGAATAATTTCTTCTTGGTTTTCGATAAGATTATTCAATGTTTGAGAGACTTAGTTGTACATTAGAAAAATATCATACATTTATTATTGCACACAAGAATACTTTATTAGATCAAAACACAAAGTTATTCTATTTTCCTATCGTTTTTTCTTAGAAACTGAAAGGGAAGCATGACCATGACCATCTCAAACAGTAATAAACTTCTTCTCGATTTATTTTTGAATTGCCAAGTTGCTTCGAGTGTTTTCAATGAGAACTAAAATTTTATTGAGAATTCTTCATTGGTATAGGACATGGTTTGAGCATTGGGCAAGATTCAGAGACATCTCTCGGCTAATAGAAGTGATTTCGTAAATCATTTTTGCAGGACAGTCATAGGATTACATCAAGAGGCCGCAATTGCCACAGGCCGCGTTGCTAAAACCTGGTATGTGCAGTATTGTCTCTCCTTTTAACTAAAATGCAATGAGACGCCCAAAATAGGAGGCTTAAAAATAGAGAACGAGGTACCAATAATAGTACGTGTGTATAAATGGTCTAATAGTGTTGACTACGGCTGAGACCCGATTTATTCGAAAGAAGAAAAATGTTGTTAAGAAGTAATCGGTAAAACCCTGCTACGCATATTCAATAGTGTAAAGTAAAGAAAAAACTATTAACTCATGAGTCTCTTAAGCACGCACACACAAAAATACATTATATATATAACAATCAACAAAGTAAAATTTAAAGATATGCAATCTTTAAAAAATGATAAAGGAAACCACGTAAAGAAAAAAGATAACAATTGACTCCAAGAGTATATATAACAAACTAATTGAAAACAAAAACTAAAAAAATTTGAAAAAATTAATCAGTCAAAATTTAAAAAAACAAACCCGCCTGTAGGGTGGGTCATCCCCTAGTAATGGTTTACTCACATAATGCAACCAATATTCACATCAACCTTAATCAATTTATAATAAAACATAATGTTCAATCACATGATCATTGTTTTAGAAGAATCATATATGTACTTTTAAAGTCTTCTTTCCTCTTAGAGTGTACACCTATGCAAAAAAAAATCCAACACTATTTAAAAGTTCATTTCATTAATGCATTATATATTTATTATTACTTATGCATTCGCCATCTTCATTTCGTTTGCAATTTGGCTGAAATATTTCTCTTGTAATTTTTTGTACATGAGATCTCAAAAGTAGAGACAAGAGTGGATCTTCGTCACAGCTTCTGAAATCTCTTGTATAGAAATTACTAGAGAAATGTTTCAGCCATGTTGTAAACAAAATGAAGATGACGGATGCAAGATTAGATGAAATGAATGAAACTTGGCAAAATTCAATAAGTCTTTTTCCAATTTGGGTATGAAATCATTTTAATAATTTTCTTAGTGGTCTTGTTAGATTAGAGAATGCAAGTTAACAATGTCATTATGCAAGTCAGATTTGCATGAATCGATCAAACAAAATTAGTAACTTGGAACAATATGCTCAATTGTTTCTGTTAGGATCTTAAAGTTCTAATCACACTTAGCCAAGGTGATTTTTCATGGATCAAACACAATTAAAGTAAGATTGACACCCAAGATTTAATGAGTTCTCCTCCGCGAGGGTACATCTCGTGTGGAAACCTTTTCACAGTAACATCCACTACCAATCAAAGGATTTACACAACACACTAACCGACGCTTTTTTGTGTTTCACGTACAAGCATATAGAAGACACAACAAAGACGAAGAAAGATCAAAGAAACTCTATCTCTCATAGACATGAATAAAACATGTCTTTTACTTTAGTTTCTTCTCCTCCTATCTCTTTCTCAGCTCTCTTTATTGTTTTTATGCCATTAGGACAACGTGAACCTCAACTAGGATTACCCCTTCTTTGAATATATTCTGGCCTTTTATAGCTTATCAACAAACTTGTTGCTTGTGGCAACATAGCTTCCAAGCAACATCTCTTTTAGTAATCAGAATTGAAATCACTTGTGATCCAATTGACTTTAAAAGATGAGCTATGACATAACTTAAGCTTGATATCTCAATAGTTTCTCCAAGTGTAGAGACTTTTCAAGCCATGTAACTATGGAAGAATAATAAATTATGATTCAAACCAACAACCGTCACATTTGGCTATATCATCAAATGTGCATATGATCTTTTGGTAAACGATTTTGTAATTATAATTTTGGATATGTTTCTTATTAAAAATATAAATAAGATGAATATTTTCGAGTGTATAGTTACATTTCAGATATTAATTTAGTTCTTGTTTTGGGTTTTTCCGATATTGTGGTTAGGATCTGTTTAGATTGGGACTGAGTATTTTGCCCACCCAAATTTTAACCATTGATTTTGATCAAATTATCTAATATAAGTTGGAACTGACAAATTTGTAAAAAAAAAGTTTCATATGTGATTTAAAACACAAACCTTTGTGGTAGCAAATTAGCTAAGGTTGTCATAATTGGAAGCATGACACCAAAAATATCTTTGCTGACTAAATACACAGACAAAATTTGTACAAAAATGAAAATTGACACGAGTCAACATTCGAACATCAGACCGCATACACACAAATGGACATAACTTTTACCATTTAGCTTGTAGTAGATTACTGAGCTCTAGTTATATTAGGTATATGATATTATCTGTAAAAACTGTCATTCGTAGGGTCTACTTATTACTCACACAATGTTTCCATAAAGATAGCGATTGAATCTCTGATACATATAGGTGATGAGGGGTGAAGAAACTATGGCACTTTTTGCTGGAATGCATGAACAAGGAGTTTTTACAAGTACTTCAACATATAATTTTCTAGTGGATATGTTCTATAAGAGGAATGACGTGAATACAATTGAAAAACTCATTCAAGATATGTCTTTTTATGATTTGGAATCTGCTGTTTGCACTTACAAGATTATTTTGAATGGATTGTGCAATAATAAGAGACATCAGAGAGCAGTCAAGCTATTCAACAACCTGCAAAAGGGTACAATACGTTCTGACATCAAGATTTTAACTATCATGAAAGAAAAATAGTTTAAAGTCAGAAACATTGAAGATGCATGTGAATTGTTCTACAGTTAACCCATGAAAGGAATAAAGATTGATATGAGGATTTACAATGTAATGGTATATGGTTTATGCAAAAGAGGAATGATTTCTCAAGCAGAAATGGTTATTACAAAGCTTATACAAGATTGTTATTTCCCGGATACTTGCAGTTACACCTCGTGAATTAGATCATATCTTAGAATTTGTGACATGACTACAACAATCAGACTTATCAAACAGATGAAAATTTTACAAGGGTTCAAAAAATATACTGATTCGGTCGATGAAAAATATTATATGTAAAAAAATAAANATATATATATATATATATTCAAATAAAAATGGCTTAAATATAGAATAACATAAAAGATTGATAATAATTGGGATGAAGTCAGATAGAAAACTGTTGGGACATGACTTAACTAACCTAACTGCTTGACTTTTTTTATAAACGAATGATATACATAAAGTATTATAAGTTTCCTAAGAAATAAAGATATTTTTATGACTACTGTGTAACTACATTAACAATTATCATGCACATGTGATATCATTTTGAGTAAAGATATGCTCATGAAAGGTTGAATTGAATTACCTATAGCTAAAGTGAATATCATTTTCTTGTAAAAATGTTATGATTAGTGGCTCATAACCCTGCACCATTTCAAGCGTTCTAATAAGTGGTTCAAGTGAATACATTTTTTAGTTGTTACTTGCATTGTCAAAAAAGATTTCTAACAATGAATTTTAACGTTGTAATAAAATTTTTGAGTTTTTGTTTGTGATATGAGTTCTATTACCTCTTTTTCTACTTATGAGGACTAGAAAAGTGGTATAATTTAGCCTTTTGAAAATGATTTTTTTACATTTAAAAGACGATGAAAGACATCTACAAAGAAGATGGCAAGAACAATTGCTAGCCAAGACAATTGGAAGAGAGATATAAAAGATGCTTCTTTCTCCTCACCACAAGCATATCATAACTCCTACAACGAATGGATAAATCACCAAATATATTAGTGGATTGCTCTAATATCACTATTTAATAGCTACATTATGAATAAGATGATAATGACAACATATTGATGTTACCTATGGTGTAAAAGAGAACCATGGTAATATTGTTCAGTCACAAATGTACAGCGAATGGAAAAGTGCATATCTCGAGATCAGCTGAACAACAGACACCTAAAAAAGGTTTCAAAAGATCTACAAACAAAAATGGGCTCAAAGGCACCCGAAAAATGTTTGAGAAACTTTACTTTCAGAAGTGCCTTGTGCTAAAGTACAGAGAAAGGAGTAAGGTTGTGTGTTCCCAAATTAAACCAGTTGTATAAGATACGTCCGGTACTTCAAGTGATTGTAATAAAAGGATCTTCCACTCTGTTAAGCCCCTGAATAAACGATAGATGTGTCTGAGGGCTAAAGTGGCAGCCATTTTCTTGCATTTTTTAGAAAAGTTCAGAAAAAACTTCTGCATGCCCCTGCTTGAGCATACCATCAATGAGAATTTTCCAGGCTATTTCATCATCATAGTAGCCACACGTAAACAGCTTTTAGAAATTGATTTTCATCTCTCTCTCTCTCTCTCTCTCTCTCCCTCTCCTTCTCCCTCTCCCTCTCCCTCTCCCTCTCCCTCT